>CM032881.1:40072452-40289086 GCA_019176425.1 Megalops atlanticus
CAGTGCTTGGGCCTAATAATAATAATAATAATCACAACGGATACAATAGGGCCCTTCACACACTCAGTGCTTGGTCCCTAATAATAATAATAAACTTTATATCTGTAGCATCTTTCACACAAGAATTGCAGCTCAAAGTGCTTTACAATAAAGAAGTTACATGCACCGAGTGCTTCACATCGAATGAACATAATATTGGGAATAAATGCCATAATTTAAGTAGATAGAAAATAAAAATAAAAGATAATAAAAGTGAAATTAGAATACATAGTTGCATAATAAAATAAAATTAAAGTTAAAAGATAGAATACACAGTAGTACAGAAAGACAATTGAAATACAGCATTTTAAAAGTACAGTATTGCATTAAAAAAAAAAAGTTATAGCTAGGTAAAGGCTAATGTGAAGAGATATGTTTTTAGCTTCCTTTTAAAAATATTTAGCTAGCTGGCTTCCCTGATACCTATAGGTAGTGTGTTCCATAGCTTTGGGGTGTAATTGACAAAGGTTGCTTCCCCGATTTTCTTTCACTGTTGCTGAAAACAGTCAATAAACCAGCAGCAGATGATCGCAGTGTTCTTGCTGGCAAATAGTTGACAAGGGAGTTAGCAATGTAGCTTGGTCCTAGCCCATTAAGGGCTTTGTATATAAGGAGGAGGACTTGCAATCAATCCTAAATGTTACAGGGAAGCCAGTGCAGAGCAGCTAAAACTGGACTGATGTGCTCTCTCCTCTTGGTTCTGGTTAATAGCCGAGCTGCAGAGTTTTGAATGAGCTGAAGTCTCTCAGTAGTTTTTTTTGGGAGGCCAGTAAAGAGTGCATTACAGTAATCAAGTTGGCTTGAAATAAAAGCATGAATCAGTTTTTTCTGCATCTTTTTGATTTATAAATGGTCATACTTAAGCTATGTTCCTAAGGTGGAAAAATGATGTTTTCGTCACCTTGTTAATGTGGGACTTGAAGCTTAGATCAGAATCTAAGATAACACCAAGACTTGTAACCTCGGATTTAATCCAGGGAGTTAATTTCCCCAGATTATTAATCAGAATTTCCCTTTTTGTTCTAGGGCCGACTAGTAGGATTTCAGTTTTGTCCTCGTTTAACTTTAGGAAATTATTGCTCATCCATTTATTTATTGCCAAAAGACAGGTAGTAATGGAGTTTATAGCTGCAGTATCATTTGGTTCAGCAGAGATGTACAGTTGCATGTCATCCACATAACTATGGAAACATACATTGTGCTCTCTAATGTCACCCAGTGGCAGCATGTACAGTGAGAATAATGGACCAAGGCAGCTCCCTTGTGCAACCCCAAAACAGACGTCATGTTCCTTAGACACATGATCTCCAAGACTTACGTAAAACTTTCTCCCTTTGATGCAAGTTTTTAACCAGTTTAGCACACAGTCAGAAAGACCAACCAACTTTTCAAGACGATTGATTAGGATATTGTGATCAATCGTATCAAAAGCTGCACTTAGGTCTAAGAGGACAATTGAGACCTTATTTTCCCCAGAGCTTAGTCTGAGGTCGCTGATTATTTTAGTGAGAGCAGTTTCAGTGCTGTGGTATGTTCTAAAGCCTGATTGGAATTCCTCCAGGATATTGTTTTCCTTAAGAAAGGAGTTTAAATGTACTGAAACTCTTCAAGTATCTTACTAATGAATGGAAGGTTGGATATCGGCCTATAGCTGGTCAGTGCATTACCATCTAGGTTGGGTTTCTTGAGTAAGGGTTTTACAACAGCTGTTTTGAAGGTATCTGGGAAGATACCAGTTTGAAGAGATGTATTTATAATCTTCAGGACATGACTTGAGACACTGTCAAACACCCGCTTAAAAAATGCTGTAGATACAGGGTCAATACATGAGGTGGAGGAGTTACATTCAGTGAGTCTTACAAAGCTCAGTTAATGTAATACAAGTGAATTTTCCCATGGTCCCCTTTTTTAAAGGGTTTGCTGAGGTCATCTGCATTTGCATTAGCAGCAATACTGGCTCTAATTGAAGTTCTCTTGCCATTGAAGAACAAAGCAAGTTCTTCACATTTTGATGCAGAGAACTGCGGAGGGGTGGGGGCAGTGTTAAGTAGCTGGTCAATAGTGGAGAACAATATTCTAGAGTTTTCAGCATTCTCTAATAATCTTGAAGTAATCCTTTCTTGCCAGACGTATTGCTTTGTTATAGGCAGTCAAGGCTTCTTTGTGTTACAGGTGCTAGACTCCGAACTACGCCACTTTGGGAATTTCACCCAAAGAAATAACACCCTCTTTAATAAGATATTTGTTCCTCACACACACGTACGTCCCTCCAACTGAATGAAGCAAACAGACGTGAATTCCACAATAAAAAAAACAAGTTTATTAAGATAGCTGATAAAAGAAACAAATAAACATACAAACCACGAGTTATAAAAATAGCAATAAAAATCACAAAATAAAACCCTGACTGTCGTCCTCCCGACCATCGGGGCGTTACTGCGGTGCATGCGGGTAAGGGCGCTGCGGGGAGAGAGGGCAACTTACCGGAAGAGGAACGGGATATAGTAGTGATGGTGGCACACACACACTGCAAAAAGGGTGTAGTAAGAGCAAGTGAGTACGTGTAATTTAAGACTTTCACACATTCGTGTACACGCACACACAGCAAGCGGTGAGGAAAAAAAGGATCCACCTTCCTAGCGCGCAATCGCCCCCTCCTACACCAGCACGGAGTCCCAGACCCACTGCACGGTTAAAAACAAAGAGAATAAAAATATACGCCCCAAGCCCCAACCCGATACACAGTTGGTTTGTCACACGGGAGACTGCACAACATACAAATACCCAGTAAGTGCCGCCCCGTTTAGTAATACAGAGGAATTAGCCGGTGCTAGCCGGAAGGTAGCTCGCCATCGAAGCGCTAGCTACCGGCACAACTATATGAAAACGGCACTACTGGAGCGAGTTTCTGTTCTTTTCGCGGTCAGCGTTAACAGAGCTAGTGTAGTAATAAAATCACAACCCGGCAAAACACCTAGTATTATCCTATAAGAAAAATAGGAAAACCAGTTAAAACAATAGCACTCTAATGCCATATTCCCTTGAACATTTTCACATTTAGTACACTTTCTTTCGTGACGCGATCAGCAGAATTACCTTTACAGCACATACAAAGCCAAGACAACCCACATTTGAAGTGTTGCTTTACCTCAGCGCTCGGGATGACAGGGGGTTCAAGCGCCACCAGTCCGTCTATGGAAACCTACATAGACAACGCTCATCAGTTTTGCCCGAGTCAATTCAAGACAGCATAAGCCCAAATGGAAACACCAGCCTACCTTCGCACGACAAGAACTCAGAATGCCCAGGGGAAAACCGGAACCACAACAGGTAAAGCATTTTTTCATTACCTGGCTACTGTTGCTCATTTATAGATCACCGTGCTAATCACGTGTCTTGCCAGCCAACCGGGTAGCCCCATCATATTTGTATATATTATAGTGAACTGTGAGTCTAGTTTTCCTCCATTTTCTTTCAGCTGCCCGACAGATTCTCTTAATCTCATTAACACTGTTATTGTTTAACCATGGGGAAATTCTGTCAGTCAATTTTGGCAATGCAGCTATCCAGAACATCTAATATGAACTCCTGGTCCTGCTCCAGGATGTTCATATTTGCCAGGTTGGACAGGCTGGTTTTCTGAATAGTTGGATGGCATTTTTGGTGGACAGGCAAACTCTTCAGTTTGGCCAAAAATGCCTTCACCACCTCATTGAGAACCTCCAGTTCTCAACACCAGTTCTCGAAGAAATTGCTGATTGGCCAGCTGGCCATCAGGAGTATTTAGATTTTTAAGGACAGCTGTTAGGTCCAGGAAGTAGCCGCCGTCCACTTTGGCGATGGTGACACCGACCATGGCACGGAGAACCTTCATTGCCGCAAGGCTAAGTCCCTGATGCCTAGAGTGTTTTTTTAAATAAGGGAACTGGTGGTGAAGGTGTTTAGTTAGGTAATGCAACCTCAGCTTCACAGCAGCCAGGGCAGTCATTTCAATGACTAAACCATCAAAATCAAAGGTAAACTGAAAGGTAAACTGTGCCTCCTCTGGCTCTGGCATCACGGTGGCATGAACAGGAATCCTTATCTCTTGGTTTTACAGCAATTCCTGGACATTGGTGTAGCTCTGGAAGGCATTCAGCAACATAGTACTGTTGTCCTCAGGTACTTCATCTACACACAACATAGTGGAAACACACAATGGGTAAGTGTAACTGACCTTGGGAGCAAGTATTGGACCCAAAAAACTTTTACTGTTTTGCTGTTTCACTCTTTCGCTCTCGCTGTTTTCGCTACATGTAGCTTTTTACGGCCATACCACACTTCACTGGGACCCAAAAAACTTCAAGCTACAAGCCTATTCCAATCGACTCAAAATGACCTGAAATGTGCTCCTAAACAGGTTCTGCAACATCAAATTTTCACTCAACAGTCATTTTTTCATACACAATACACTACAATGCAATTCTTGAGATATTTTGTTATCTCTGCTGTTGAGGGGCTCCCAGCTCAATCGGCCCCTCCAGATGAGGATGAGCTGTTTTATAAAAGTCTTTTGCCAACGCTCAAAAGATTGCAGATTGCCAAGTGTTCAGAAATCAAATTCAATTTTTATAGAATGGTTTATGAGGCAGAAAGGGAGCAGGGTGAGTCCCAGCTGTGAATTAATTCAATGTGAAAATAATAGTTATTAATGTTAACGAATGAAACTTCAATAAATTGATGGAATTAATAAACACTACTACAATAATGACTTACTATGATTTACTTGTACCATTACTACCACTAAACGTACCACAACAGAATTTACAGCTTGTCTGAATACTCTTTCCCATGGACATTAAATTTAAAATCCTTAAAATGCTTGTGCAACATTTGGAAATTGCTTTTCTGTGAGTAATATGGGTGGCTGTTAAAAGAGCCTTTGGTTGTTTTCATAGGCTACACCACATGTTGTTGCCAGGGAACAGCGCCCTCTGCATTGAAATATGCAGAGAATGTCTCCCTGACACGGATGGCAACTTTGGCAGCATTGTTACTGCCGATTCAAGGCACATCCTGGAGCGCTGCTGTGCTTCATCCTGCCCTGACAATGCTGCAGGGCTGCTGGTGGTCCTCCTTCTCGACAGGCGGATGAAATTGTGGAGGATGCAGGTAGCCTTCACACACACTTCTGCCTTTGCCGGGCTGACACCTATGACGCGCTTGTACATCCTCCACTGGCTAGAGAGGATGCCAAAGGCACACTCCACAGTTAGCCTGGCACGGCTAAGGCGGTAATTGAAGACCCTCCTCTCCCTGGTGAGGTTTGAGCCGGGAAAGGTCGCAGCAGGTTCAGCCGCAGGGGAAAGGCCTCATCCCCCACAAATACATGTGGCAGTAGGCCCCGGTGTTCTGCTCCGGTGATGACGCGGTCCTCTGGCAGGTCCAGGGTGCCATCTTTCAGGGCCTCACCAAAGGGAGAGTTGTTCAGTGTCCCGCCATCACTGTTCCGGCCATAGCCACCCACATCCACCATCCAGAATAAATACTCTGCATCCACAACAGCAAGCAGCACAATGGAAAATGTGTGCTTGTAGTTGCGGAAGAGAGAGCCGGAAGGGGCATGGATGACAACATGCTTGCCATCAATGTCGCCCAAGCAGTTTGGGAAGTTCCACCGCTGAAGGAAACCCTCAGCAATGGCACTCCAGTCCTGCTTGGTTGGCACTGGCATGAAGTCATCCACAAGGCAATCCCAGATTGCCTGACAAACATCTCCAACTATGTTGACTACAGTGGAGTGGCCCACCCGGTAGCTAAAGCTGATTGTCTTGAAGGAGTCACCGTTGGCAAGGTATCTGTAAAAAATTAATAAAAACAATAATAATAATGACATGAAGTAATGACAATTATGGATGCTATGTAGGAATAAATTATGAACTTGCACGACAGTAAATGTATGCCTGCATACCATGTTTACTCGACTGATGTAAAAAAAAATGTCATGCTGTAATTCAGATTTGACGAAGTATACTCACCGAAGGCAAATAGCGAGACATTCCGCTGGCCCAACAGATTTGCGCATTTGAATGTCTCTCCTGGCAATCCGGGGCCCGACTTGGGTCAGCAGGTCATCAAACTGCGCCTTGGTGAGCCTAAACTATTGCTGGAAAAGGCCGTCATCCAAGCGCAGCTCTTGTACAAGGCGATGTTCTTGCGGGCCTGACAAATGGGATGAACCCAATATCTGCGGTGACGTCTCCGTCTTCTCCGGCAATAAAGGAGGGTGAGTGCCAATGTTCTGCGCAGCCGATCCATAATGACAACGAAGATTAAAAGGGGATTGCAAACCCATTTTTATATACAAGCGTTGCCTCCAGAAAAGAACACGGAATGAGCGCGAAGTAGCCGCATTGATGCATTTTCATCGATATGTGCGGATCATAATTTAATTGGTTTAACAAAATTAATGTCTTCATAACATCAACTGGAAAAGAGCGGGAGGTTACCACATTCGTTTACCACATAGGCTACCACATTTTATTGTCTGTACTGTTCCAGAACATATTGATGTGTGCACAGTATAATTTAATTGGCTTAAGAAAATTTATGTTTTAAAGCGGGAGGCTTTAGCGGGTGATAGCAAAAGCACATACGTGAATTTTGTTCACGGTGTTGTACAAAATACCGATGTGCACAACATAATGTAATTGGCTTAATAAAATCATTGTATTCAGAACATGAACGGCAAGATGTATGGGCAACCATTTGTGTCTACATCAACACGGCTTGATGTTTTTTCTGAGACAATTCGACCCCTGTAGATCTTCATTTAAACACTCTAAGCTAGGTGCCAGGCTAACCGCTAAGGTTTTTGGACACCACATACACTACGCAGATTGCTGGAATAGCCAGGCTAACGTTGGCATGAAAACATTTATATGATTTTACGATGTCTGGGTGACCTTATTATATTCAGAACATGAACGGCAAAAAACGGGAAGTAATTAAATTGGTGGAGAGCATACACAACGCAATGTCTATGCCATTTCATCACAGTTGACTGGTTGAGTTCACAAGCTAGCTGAATCGCTTGCTACAATAGCTAGCTAGCTGGCTTGCTGGGTACGTCACCGCACCACAGCTACACTTGCTACTAACAGGATAGGCAAACATGCTTGTTGTTTTCGCGACCGCGCCCCCAGAGCGAAAATTTGCAGGGCGAAATTGGCGAGGTGTTTCGCTGTGTGTGAGCCCCGCGTAACGCTTTGGTTGTTTCATCTATCTACATCTGATGGAGGGCTCCATCCTCCTACCCCTCTGGAACAGCATAGGGGCCCCTCGGCTGAGCATCTGTTGTTTGGTTGTTTCATAGTCATGCATGAACATCTAATGGAGCCCAATATACAACGGAGGGCCCCATCCTACCACCCCAACCACCCCTCTGGAAAAGCACAGGGACCTCTGAACTTTCACCCTTTGGTTATTTAATGGTCATCTATCTAAATCTAATCATCTAACATGCCTTACCAGTCAAAAGAAAGTGATTTTTAAGCTAGCGCTGCCACCTATTTCGTATGAAGGTGCAGCTCCCAGTAAACATGCGGTGGTTGGGCCAACGTTGGCTCATGGTCATTATGAGGAATGCAAATTTTAATTAATTTAATTATTCTAAATGCAGTTGTATTCTAAATAATTTTTTAAAAATGTAACATATGTTCTGTCATTTGTGTATTTTGTCATGGTTTAGCCTGTTGTTACAAATACAGTACTTTTAGTTTGTTTTAGCTATTTGTTCCATTTTAAAATCCTGTTAATGTTTTATTTAAATGTTTTTAATAAATCAGTTTTCTTAATTATATTTTTTGTCATTTCTTCATGTTAACTTAGTCTAAAATAGGCTACTCGTTTCCTCTCTTTGGTATCTCCAACAACTACGTTAAAAGTGATTCAGATAAACACTTCTCCAACCTTAAATTCTGAATGGAAATTTCTTCCGTGTAGCGCAGCATATTTCTGCAAATGTGATATGTTGGATGTAAAGGGCATATAATTGTTTCTGCCGACTTCAGAAGACCAAAACGTTGTATTTTTCCTAGTACCGTGTCTACTAACAAATGCCTATTTGCTGTAGAAAAAAATGACACCGAAAACCAAATGGTAGCCTACAGGCTAATCAGTAACGGTTGGCTGGCGACCACCAGTGTTAGCGTAACGTTCTATAACCAAATACTGCTCTGTGCAGAATATCATATGGATTATGGTTGGCTGCCGACGTTGGGCCAACCGTGCAGATAAACGGTTGGGCCACCGTCGTAGGAACAAAAGAGTGCGACGTTGGGCCATCATGGTTGGGCCAACGTCGAACCGATGAGCAAAACCAACGGTTGGCCAACGTTGAAAAATGACATTGGGCCAACGCAAATTGTTTACTGGGAGGCTATAGTACCAAATCACTTTGGATCTCACAATGAATATGGGCAACTGGATATGATGTCATACTCCAGGGCATCTGTTTTTATCCTGGCTGTTGAGTTAACGTTAGCTAGCATCATGGATTAGCTTAATAATGGCATAAGACAATGTTTCTGTGAAAGTCAGGGTTGCTTGAATTGACACTGAGATGTAACTAGCAAGTAGTTATTTGCTAAAAAAAAAAATGAAAATTTGTCAGTATACTGATGGCTAGCAGTAGTGTTAATTTCGTCATACGAAACGACGAAATATATTCGTCAACAACCCTTTTTTCCATGACTAAGACGAGACGATGACGAGACGGAACCAATGTCCTTGAACACTGACTGTGACTATATTAACGTGATATTGTTGACGAAAAAAGACGAGACTAAAATGTACGTCATAGAATAAAAACTTAGATAAAATCTCTTTCTTTTCATCAATAAAACGATGAGACAAAATATAGGCAATGGTTTCTCCCTCTAAATGACAATCCAAATACTGTGTTTATTAGATGGCATGTTAACTTTGTTCTGCTTCCTGTGCTGCGCACATTATGCCAGGGCGACACCTGTGCAAGCCACAGTTCTGCAACCACAGAAAGGCAAATGTACTCAGTGATGACAGCAACATGCTAGGGAGAAAGAGACGGCTGGATATTTGGTCCCATTTCAAATATAATGAGACTGATAGAAAATCCGAATGCCTAATTATATCTGACGGGAAGCCATGTGGTTTTAAAATATCTGGAAAGAACACAACAAACCTTAAGCGGCATATTAAGGCTAACCACCAAGAAGTTCAGGTAATGTTAACGTCTTGATCATAATATGAAAACTAAGATTAAAAACTAAGGTTTTTAAGCTATAAGCCAACCAGTTAGCTGTGGTGTTTAGCCTACATTATACATGCTATGCTTTGTAACCAAACCGGACTCATTAAGCTAATTGGCTTGCAAGCTGTGAAGGAGATGAAAACGAGTGAAAAAGCTAACGTAGGATTGAACTGAGATGTTAGCATGCAACACTGCTAACAGTCTATGTATCGTATCATGTTCTTTTTTCTACTGAGAAAAAATGAATCCCAGGCAGCTTAGCTGGCAAACATTTTACTTAAACCTATGTTATGCACTGTTATGTTTTTGTAGGTAGCTCACATTAGTTTGTCTAGCTAATATTCTCTGCCCACAAACGTTATTTTACATGTAAAATGTAAAATAACGTTAGCCTACATCATTTCTAAAGCTAGACCTTTATCAGTGACAACAGTGCTGTTATTTGTGAGACAAATATAAAGTAGATTTCAAGGGGCAGCTTCATTGTAAAACTAGCAGTTTAACTAGTTAAAAGACATGTTACAACTTGCAGTGATAACGGCACTCTGAACACTTGAGCAGCTACTGGTGCAATACATGAACGCAGTTAATCACAGATGTACTTATTTTGCTATGTGATGTGTGAATCTGAACAATCTAGTTTTGATGCAGAGCATTGTATCTTGCAAAGCCGTATGTAGGCTGTAAACTACATGTACAAAATTCACGGATACCATCGTCGTCTCAACTCTTATTTAATAAACATATTATACACCGGGGAAAACGAAGACGGCGAGTTGGTGTGAGAAAGCGCATGTGTGGCGTGAGAGCTGTCAATTGCGTGTGTCACACGGTCGATGCTTGAGACTTGAGAGCCATGGCATATATAATAACCTTGCCTTCAAAAATAATGAAGGGTGTCTGCAGAGACATGCAGGCAGCAGGCATAACCTGTATAAAGTAGGCAGTTTACTCTTAATATAACACCACCTAGGTTTGATTGTGTAGGCTTGTGTCATTAAGTTGAAATCAGAGCAGTTATTCACCTATGGTGCAACAGTTGTATTTCCTGATGTTGCATCTGGCCAGGCATCATTGTATATTTATTCTTATCATAGATTCCAGATGTGACAAAGAAACCCAGCAAAGAGGTGAGGCCATCCATCTTGGGGGCGTCAGACCAGCCACTTTTTACAAAGTTGCATTCTCAGTCATTCAACATGTGTATTTCATCAGGTGATGGTAAAACAATTCTTATGGGAGATGAGTGAAAGATTAAAATAACTATCTCTTTTGGTTAGACTAGATTGACTGAAATGCTAATTAAAATTAATCTAATGGTTTAAAATAGAAAAGACTACAATGTGTCTTAAATGATTTTCATTGACTAAAAGTAGACTAAAATACTTCTGGTTTTCGTTTGACTAAAATAAGACTAAAACTCCCAGACTTTTAGTCAACTAAAATTTGACTAAAAAAAAGTATATGGTTGACTATATATGACAAAAACTATTAAGGACATTTGACGCAGGACTAAGACAAAGACTAAATTAAAAAATAGCAGACAAAATTAACACTAGCTAGCAGTCTTGATTTCTTTGTTATAAAATGGTCAGTGTTTGCAATGTTATAATAAATATAATTTTTTAAAAAATATTTTTTCTCACAGTTTCTACATTTAACATTCATTCTGAACAAATTGTGTTGTAATTAACATTAGTTGTTCTCTGTTAGTAGCGAATCGGACAGAACTCCTTCCAAATTGCTGAAAAAGATAATTAACAATGGCCTCCAGTCAATGTTCCCCAATGTCTTTGTCGCTCTCGGGCTTTTGCTTATGGAGGATGGAAGCTGCCAAAATCAAAAATAAATAAAGAAATAAATAAATGACTTGAAAAATAAATTAATATACCATTAAATGTACCTCAGTTCAAAAAGCGCCTCAGTTCTCTAGCAATCTCCTGACTGTTGTTGGTATTCCTGCCTGATTGTACCACGCATGTGTGAACATTTTACGGCGTTGAAACACTTGACGGCCACCACCAAGTTTACATAACTGGAAACATCTTATATATCTTGAAAGATATTTAATGCTTGTTATTGACGATCTAAAACCGCTTCGCATCAGTTTTGCATTACCACTTATGTTTTCTTGTGACGTGGCTGATATCAGCCAACATAAAAGCACAGACTGCTCTTGTTTTATTAACATTGTTCATAACATTATAAGATTTTTTACTAAAATTACGTTGTGATCAATACAGAAATAAAAGGAATATGATGACACAAGGCCGCTGAAAGGATCGTTTTTTGTTTGTCTATGTCACATCACACACTGCCGTTTCACTGTGGTGAATGTACCATGGAGAATGGAGTCTGAGCCTCTCCCATTCTTACCGCAAGCACCTCCTGGCATCCCATTCTCCAAGGGCCTCCTACCTGGCTCTCCCCACTCCCCTTTGTGATGAACTTTACTGTTGTGGGGCCCTATTATCACTCTAACACTCCACTGTTATCAACCCTCAAATTAAAGATAGTTGCTTTTGGATGCTTGTGATATCGTCACCCTTATCCGTGATGGACATGAACACTGATTGAAATAATTTTGTTATTCTTTTTAAGATTTTTTTTTACTTCATACATTATCAAAGACAAATGTGATCCTACACCAACACGGTGCTTAAATGATATACATTTATTGACACACACAACAGTTTACCTAATTACACCATATCCCATAACTCCTGCTGAGAATTAAAGCAACGTAATAAAAATCCCGCATGCGTGGAACGGATTGGGCAGTGTCGTAAAAGAAGTTAAATTCTGCGCATGCGCTGGCTTTTGCGCATGTGCAGAACCGATCGGGCAGCAGGCACAGATCGGGCAGCGACAAGCACCTATACATGCCTTGCTCCCACACCGGTGGCCAGGCTCACTACAGAAATGTCTACCTCCAGTCAGAAGATTGCTAGAGAACTGAGGCGCTTAGCTGATCTACCTGAAAATAATACTGTCAGTCAGGACTATATACTTTTTCGTGTGGACGCTCTGACTGACAGTGTGTTTCAATTAGCGGCATACACGGACACAGAGGTTGACCCTTTTGTTTTCAATAATATGGAGGAAGTGGCTCATCGTCTGAACATGTCCGTATACCGCAAAAATAAAGCCCCGTCCACATTCAAAGCGATTCGCTCGTCGCCCGTCGCTTCGTCGCTTGACAGTTGGTCGGTAGTGGGCGTTCCAGGCTCTGGTTGCCTAGGTATCCCGCTTGTATATTTCCCACCCCAAATGTTTCCGATTGAAACAAGCAGTAGCTGGCTAGTTCTACAAGACCATAAATATATCGCTAGTGTATGCATATGGACAGAGCTACACTTCAACAGTGACAATGCAGCCATGTTTAATGTATTTTAGTTCACAGTGTTATGACCCCGTCTAGGGTGGGGTGAACATAAACCAGATGGCCCCCGACCCCTGCTACCTGACCAACACACGCACACACTGCGTATTTCACGTCAGCCTTTTTTTTTTATTTATTAAACAAACAGATAATAATCTGTAACAACAGATAATAAAGTTTATAGATCAAAGCTTTAGTGGTAGGAACCAAAGTCGTGGACGTTGTCTCCTTGTGGTAAACATTTGGGGAACTCAGTGTTGGCGTCATCTGTCAGTCAACGGTATCCTTCGCTCCCATTGGTAGTCGTCTCAGTCGTGTCACCTCAAAGTTGACATTAGCTCAACTCGGAACCCTCCCACTTCGCGTCGCCAACCATCATTTCTCCGACATCGCTTCAAGTCACCTAATCTCATTAACATACCATGGTTGCTCCTCGCTTGTCTCTTCCAGTGTGTACGTGGCTTAATGCTGGGACAGTAAGGATGGGCAGATCGATACCAAAGTATCGATACTTCCAATCCTGATGGTTCAGTTTTGAGCATCGATCCTCATATTTAAAAAATCAATAACAAGTAAAATTATATATATATATATATATATATATATATATATGTATATATATATACACATATATATATACACTCACCGGCCACTTTATTAGGCACACCTGTCCAACTGCTCGTTAACGCAAATTCCTAATCAGCCAATCACATGGCAGCAACTCAATGCATTTAGGCATGTAGACATGGTCAAGACGATCTGCTGCAGTTCAAACCGAGCATCAGAATGGGGAAGAAAGGTGATTTAAGTGACTTTGAACGTGGCATGGTTGTTGGTGCCAGACGGGCTGGTCTGAGTATTTCAGAAACTGATGATCTACTGGGATTTTCACGCACAACCATCTCTAGGGTTTACAGAGAATGGTCCGAAAAGAGAAAATATCCAGTGAGGGGCAGTTCTGTGGGCGAAAATGCCTTGTTGATGCCAGAGGTCAGAGGAGAATGGCCAGACTGGTTCGAGCTGATAGAAAGGCAACAGTAACTCAAATAACCACTCGTTACAACCAAGGTATGCAGAAGAGCATCTCTGAACGCACAACACGTCGAACCTTGAGGCAGATGGGCTACAGCAGCAGAAGACCACACCGGTGCCACTCCTGTCAGCTAAGAACAGGAAACTGAGGCTACACCGCACAGGCTCACCGAAATTGGACAATAGAAGATTGGAAAAACGTTGCCTGGTCTGATGAGTCTCGATTTCTGCTGCGACATTCGGATGGTAGGGTCAGAATTTGGCGTCAACAACATGAAAGCATGGATCCATCCTGCCTTGTATCAACGGTTCAGGCTGGTGGTGGTGGTGTAATGGTGTGGGGGATATTTTCTTGGCACTCTTTGGGCCCCCTTAGTACCAACTGAGGATCGCTGCAACGCCACAGCCTACCTGAGTATTGTTGCTGACCATGTCCATCCCTTTATGACCACAGTGTACCCATCTTCTGATGGCTACTTCCAGCAGGATAACGCGCCATGTCATAAAGCTCGAATCATCTCAGACTGGTTTCTTGAACATGACAATGAGTTCACTGTACTCAAATGGCCTCCACAGTCACCAGATCTCAATCCAATAGAGCACCTTTGGGATGTGGTGGAACGGGAGATTCGCATCATGGATGTGCAGCCGACAAATCTGCAGCAACTGCGTGATGCTATCATGTCAATATGGACCAAACTCTCTGAGGAATGTTTCCAGTACCTTGTTGAATCTATGCCATGAAGGATTAAGGCAGTTCTGAAGGCAAAAGGGGGTCCAACCCGGTACTAGCAAGGTGTACCTAATAAAGTGGCCAGTGAGTGTATATATATATATAAACTTTGTTTAATTCATTTATTTATTTTTTTCAATTGTTGTTTAGGATAGGAACTACTTTTCCGTCCACCTTCTCACTCCGCTGCCCATAGCTTATAGAAAGGCAGTAGTAAGGCACGCAGAGAAACAGACTCTGCCAGTTAGTCAGTCGCACAATGGCAGAAAGAAAACGAAGCATTGTTTGGAGCTACGTCACTCTCGTAAACAACAATGAAGCAAAGTGTGACATGTTAAAAATTGTTAAGGTATTGTGGCAATACCACAAACCTTGATGAAACACATGAAAAACTGCCACACAAAAGAGCATGACGAGTTACAGCAGAAGCGAAGAGAGGCGGAGAGAACGCAGGCAAATACCCCCACATCTGACAGGGTGAGGCAGAGTTCTCTGACAGAAACTTTTCTGAGAGGCAGGCATTATGTAGGTATGCGGGGATAATACTAGGTTATTTTAACCATTTGAAAAGTAAGCAGAGAATATAAATGAACATTTGTTGAACATTCTTGAACCTGTTTATGTGAAGAATAACCTTAAAAGGATACTAATGTAAATAAACATTTGTTGCACATTCTTGAACCTAATTGAACGTGTTTTATAATTGATGTTATTAAAAATTAAAACAAAATAGAGAAGTCTGATCTTTTATAGTTTTGCATACTAGTGCCAAAGCTTTCAAATACAACTTCTGATGTCTGCATTTACCAATTTTCACTATAGAAATCGAATAGAGGTCTATAGAGATTGAAAAGAAAATCAGTGGTATCGCCCATCCCTATGGGACAGTTGGGCGCCCTCCTCATATGCTGCCTGCGGAAGTCCTGGAAAGTTTTTTGCTTGCGGCTTTGTCTGTCGGTGACATTGCAAGGCTTTTTGGGGTTGGTGAAAGAACAATTCACCGTTGGATGGCAGAGTATGGCATAAGGTGTGCATGTTAGGTCTCGGGGTGGGTTGCTGTTGTGGTAAGTTACAGGATTTTATGTTTTTGTCTGTAAGAATTTAAAACTATAGCGAGTGGTGTTACACTGAAATCTGTGGGCCATCAAAACGTAAGCCAATGTAGCTATATTGTTATGATTGTTGAAAATTTATCTACAGCTATCAGAGATTGTTTAAAATGTAGCCTACTGTCTGCCTGTCTGTCATAGTTTGGTAGTGCACTGGATATTTTGCCAACTTTTGTGTTTAATGATATGTGGTGCAACATTGGAAATGTTGGGGAGTGTTTAGTAATAGGGGACCCTGATAGCATACATTTGCCCAACGTAGGCTGTAGATCTTGTCTTGCTTTCAGAGGAGGAATATCAGTGAACATGCACTAATGTTTCACCGTCATATCAGGTTAGCCCACTCCTCTCCTCCCCAGCTGTGTATCTCCTTTTCTCCACAGATGGTCAAACGTGTATTTCAGTTTGAGCGATTCCGAGCAAGCAGGGTAAAGAAATGCGAGCACACTCGGCAAACAGCCTACAAGCAAGTCCCTTTCCATTGGTCTTTGAATATGTAGCCGATAGCCTATACATTGATCTAACTTATTTTTGTATTTTTCCAGGAACTAGGATCCAGTCCCTGAAGACATTACACTCCAATAAATATTGGGAGTAACAACTTGTCTCAATTGGTTGACATGTTTATCAATGAATAAATTGGTTATCAGCAATAATTTCCTCTTGTTATGGCATAGCTCTATTATGTTGGTACAGACCTTACAGCTCATGAATAGGCATGTCTTGAAAAATTAGCCATTGCACATGATAACATGACATGATGACCTGTTCATTATTGATTTGCGTAGTCTACAATATTGTCTATTCATCAAATGGAAAACAAAAAAATAAAAGACATCGGCAATTGGTTATAAGCCAACGTCTTGCCAACCAGAAATAGGCTGGATGTCCAACATAGAAACAACATTACCCCAACGGCCAAAATGACATTGACCCAAAGTCAGTAGTCAACGTCATGCCAACGTTTGTCAAGCCGTTGTTCCAAGTACGTCACGCCAAGGCATGCTTGCTATCTGGGGAGCGTCTAGCTGACGCCATCATTACAGCCCTCTACCAGCTGCTTTTCAAACACTTCCTCTCCTTCCTACAGCTAGCCTACCATATCAACTAGTACAGAGTTAGATATTGGTCATAACTGGAATTCTTGACATGAACTCTGTGCTAGCTGTTAGCCATTTGAAGCGATTGTAATTAGCCTCGCTAAAATGCCTAGTGAATCCTTTGCCTGGTTGCTGGAGTCCCAACTTTGGTTTTGGTCTCCCCCTATTAACAAAAAGCTTCTCAGCAAAATTTCTCCAAGCTAGTTTTACACTAGTTGAACTCTGTGCTAGCTGTGAGACATCTGAAGTGATTGTAATTAGCCTCGCTAAAATACACCATATCTAGTATCAAATGAGTGAGTCTCTTCAGAGTGACTTTTTGTAACTTTGCTGTAGCTTTATGCCGTAGCTATCATTGTAGTGAAACCCAGTACAGTTGTGAATATAGGTGTAGCCTACTGAGGTGGCAGTTTGGCTGTTTTGTTTTTGTTTTCGGCGGGGGTGCTTGCGTGTAGTTGGGGGCTTGGGAGAGGGGGGTGTGGGGGCGGATTTCGGAAATTGAAGGCCCGCAGAGAGAGGGCACGGTCCGCCACTGGTCTTTAGTAGGCCTATTCTCGACGTCTATCTTATGATAATGCTAGTAATATGTCTGACAGACACGGTGGCCGATAGGCTCATTTCAAAAGGTAGACCAAAACGGCAGAATCATAGACATACAATATTACATTTATATGGACAGAACCCTCTTCCTCGCGTTCCATGCGCAGTGCTGTCACATTTTTTCATGGAGAGGTGACTCAGCAATAGGTGTAAATTAAGACCTCATCACACTGGAATGCCAAACATTATTTGAGGCTACGCGATCTTATTAAATCTTGATGTTAGCCGAAATCTTCCTTCTGTCTGCTAGAATGTTGACAAACGCTAACCTTCACATCCGCTCCCCTAGCTCAGTCCCGGCAGAGCCTTCGCAGCAAGGCGAGTGGGTTACAGTTCGGGGTAACAGGCGAAAACGCAAGCCTACGGTGCACCACCAACCACCTGTTCACGTTTCAAGCAGGTTCTCCCCCCTCAGTAACACACCGACTGAGAAACCTGTTAAAAAAGCCCTGATAATTGGTGATTCCATTTTGAGAAACGTGAACATAGAGACACCAGCGACCATAGTTAATTGCATTCCCGGGGCCAGAGCATCCGACATCGAAGCAAATCTGAAAGTTCTGGCTAAAGGTAAAGGTGACAGTAAATTCTCGAAAATTATTATTCATGTCGGCGCTAACGATGCCCGTGTGAGACAATCAGAAATAACAAAGTTAACGATTAAATCGGTGTGTAAACTCGCAAAACATATGTCAGACTCAGTAACTTTCTCCGGTCCCATCCCTATGTGGCGCGGTGACGAGATCTACAGCAGATTATCGTCACTAAATCACTGGCTGTCTGAGTGGTGTCCCTCCAATAACATTGGCTTCATAGACAATTGGCACACCTTTTGGGGGAGGCCTGGTCTTTTAAAATGATGGCACCCACCCCTCGAGGGAGGGCGCAGCTCTTATCTCTAAAAATTTGGCTTATAGTCTAAATATCACAAAACCTTGACTCATCAGGGCAAAGGCCAGGCAGCAGACTTTCTGTCTTAAACAGACCCCTGCTTCTCCCTTGAACCACCACTTAAATTTAGTTCTATAGAGACAGTGTCTGTGCCCCGATCTTCGGTCCCATAGTATTTAAAGAAATCTATTCGGGGCATTTGCCCTGAGAACTTGATAAAAATTAAATCTGATGAACCTGAAATTAATACCTGCAAACAAATGGTCCTTAGGATTGGTTTATTAAATATAAGGTCAACCCAAAGCAATGCTAATAAATGAACTGATTACTGACCATAAATTTGACATCCTACGTCTGACTGAAACTTGGCTGAAACCGAATGAATTTATTGCTTTAATTGAATCAACGCCTCCCAGTTACAGTAACTACCAGGTCCCTCACTCAACTGGTAGAGGTGGTGGTGTTGCCGCTGTATATAACTCTAATCTTTGTGCCACTTTTAAATCTGGCCATAACTTAAATTCATTTGAATTGCTAGTACTTAGCATTGCACATCCTGACAAGACTGCATCTCAGGTGTTTACCCTTGTTATTGTTTACAGGCCACCTGGCCCTTATACTGTTTTTCTATCTGAATTTGCAGACTTTCTATCCAGCCTGGTTGTCAACACAGAAAAGGTTGTGGTAGTAGGCGATTTCAACATTCATTTCAACATGGACAATGAACATGATCCCTTCAGAACAGCATTTTTGTCCATTATTGACTCCATTGGATTCTCCCAGTTTATGGATAAACCCATACATTGCTGCAACCATTCGCTGGATCTGGCCCTCACTTATGGCACTGAAATTAACAATGTAGTAATTATGCCACACAATCCCCTACTGTCGGACCATTACCTGGTGACTTTCAACCTTCCTTTTGCTTGTTACTTTGACTCAGAGTCCATATTTTCCCTCAGACGCACCATCTCTTCTGCTACTACCAAAGCCTTTATTGATGAGCTCCCTGCATCATACAGTCTGAACAACGAAGAATATTTAAACTCATGCTCGAACTCTAGTTCGGCTAAAATAAATCAACTCACCGAAAATATTGAGACCACACTACATAATACCCTAGATGCCGTTGCACCCCTTAAAAAGAGGAAAGTCCCACACAAAAAACTAGCACTCTGGTATAATGACCAGACCCATGCTATCAAACAAACTGCGCGGAAACCTGAAAGGAAATGGCGATCCACCAAATTACAGGTCTTTCTCCTGGCCTGGAAGGAGACTCTTTTAAGCTACCAGCATGTGCTCACAACTGCCAGATCTGCGTATTTTTATACCCTAATAGAGAAAAACAAGGACAATCCAAGGTATTTGTTCAGCTTCATCTCCAGACTAGTTAAGAGCCCTGCATCAGCCAACCCCTGCATTCCAGCAATTCATAGTAGCGATGACTACATGGATTTTTTTTATAGCAAAATCATAAAGATACGTGACACAATTCAAAAAATCTCCTCTTATTCTGTTTCCAGCCCGGCCTGTCCAAACTCAGATAACGGTAAGATGTCCAACAGGCCAGCCACATGCCTTGACTCTTTCACACCCATTGAATTTAGCGGCTTCTCCTCCCTAATTAATTCATCTAAAAATGCTACCTGCTTACTAGACCCTATTCCAACAAGACTCTTAAAACAGCTGCTACCTGAAGTTGGCACTCCGTTATTAAATCTTATAAATGCCTCCCTTACGTCCGGACACGTACCTCAGTCCTTCAAGTTAGCAGTCATCAAGCCTATTTTGAAGAAGCCCACTCTAGACCTGAATGACCTGTGGAACTACAGGCCCATCTCAAATCTCCCATTCCTTTCGAAAATCTTAGAAAAAGTTATAACAAAGCAACTTTGCTCCTTTTTACAGTCGAATAATATTCTGGAAGTCTTTCAGTCTGGATTTAGACCGCATCACAGCACAGAAACCGCGCTCCTAAAAGTAATTAATGACCTACTTCTCTCCTCTGACAATGGCTGTATCTCCCTTCTTGTGCTCCTAGACCTAAGTGCAGCCTTTGATACCATCGATCATCTTATTCTATTAGACCAACTTGAGAACCTTATTGGCATAAGTGGAAAGGCACTATCCTGGTTCAGGTCTTATCTCTCAGAGCGACATCACTTCGTCTTCGTTAACAACAAGTCCTCAAAACTCTCCAGAGTAAGATATGGAATACCACAAGGATCCGTGCTTGGACCTTTGCTCTTTTCATTATACATGGTCCCTCTTGGAAATATCAGTCGTAAAGATGGCATTAATTTCCACTGCTACGCAGATGTTATACATATCGGCCAAACCTAATATCTCCCTGGAAATATCAATCATGGAAGCCTGCCTGAAAGACATAAAGACATGAATGGCCCATAATTTCCTCCTTCTAAACTTGGACAAAACAGAAATATTGGTTATCGGGCCAAAGTCTATCAGGAGTAAACTCACCAATATTACATTAAATCTTGATGGTGTCTCACTGGCCTCAAGTGCAACCATCAAAGACCTTGGTGTCACGATTGATCCTGAGCTCTCTTTTGACACACATATAAAGAACACCTCCAGGACTGCTTTCTTTCATTTGAGGAATATTGCCAAAATCAGGAAAATTCTACACGATGCTGAAAAGCTAATCCAAGCTTTTGTTACATCCAGATCGGACTACTGTAATGCCCTCTTGTCAGGATGTGCATATGCCTCCCTAAAGCCCCTTCAGCTGGTTCAAAATGCAGCTGCTTGTATTCTAACCATAACAAAGCACTCTGCGCACATCACCGCAGTATTAGCCTCTCTCCATTGGCTACCTATCAAATACCGCATTGATTTCAAAATACTTCTCCTAGGATAGATTTTATAATTACTCTGTTGTTAATTACTGCTGTCTATCAACTCAAATGTCTTAAAGTACATTGTACAACTTTGTTTTCTCTCAAATTCTATCTGACCAGAAGCAGAAGGGCTCCCCCTCTGAGCCAGGTTCTGCTCAAGGTTTCTTCCTGTTAATTAGGGAGTTTTTCCTTGCCACTGTTGCCTGAGGCTTGCTCTCAGGGGGTCTCAGGCCTGGGAACAATGTAAAGTTGCTTTGTGACAACTTGTGTTGTAAAAAGTGCTATACAAATAAAAATTGTATTGAATTGAATTGAATTTTGTTTTTGCAGCAAACATTAAGTCAGTGATTACCATGGCAATGTGTACATACATGACTGCCCTCACTGTTGACAAATCTGTGAAGCTCTATGGCAAGCTGTTTTAACACATTTTAAATATCCACAATAGCATTTCTCCTATCTGTAATTACATTTTAGATATCCATAATGGCATTTCATCTAGTCAAAATTGTATTCTCACTAGTCAGAATGGTAATTAAAGATATCCACAATAACATTCTTACTAGCAGAAATTGTATTTCAAGATATGAAAGGTGTCCGCCTTGACCGAGGATGAGGTGAGCTTCCGTAACTTGCACCTGGTATGGCTGAGCACCAATAAGTTCGTCTTTAATAACAGCATGCTCTCTTAGTAGTCATTTTATGCCCATCATTATGGTGCGTGCAAAATGAGAGAGTCCGTATGTCATCATATTGGGGCGGCAGTGTAGCATAGTGGTTAAGGAGCAGGATTCGTAACCGAAAGGTTGCCAGTTCCATCCCCGCTGGGACACTGCTGCTGTACCCTTGGTGCAGGGTGCTTAACCCACAATTGCCTCAGTAAATATCTAGCTGTATAAATGGATAACATTGTAAAGAACTGTAACCTATGTAAGTTGCTCTGGGTAAGAGCGTCTGCTAAATAATGTAATGTAATATTGCTTGTGCAATCTGTCTTAGCTCATTGCGCTGGTCACTCACAGTGCGGAAAGGGGAAAGGATGCAGGAGCTGTGATCAAAGCCATTCTTAAAGGTAAGTTTGTGAGTGGTTACATGTTTGATCTCACTGAAAGGTTACACCACAGTCTCTGACCTGTCTGTGCTTTGTCATGTCAAGATCCCCACCTAGCATGCAGGGAGGTATTGCTTGCAGAGTTCTATTGTACAAACATTGCATCCCACTCTGTGAGTCTGGGGATCTGCAGCTATTTGTGGTGTCTGACATCATTGGAATTCTTACTAGTGTTGCCAACTACTTTAAATGGAAAGTAGCTAAAGCCTGCTCGAAAAGTCGCTAAATGACGTCATGCACTAATTATCATATTTGTGGCATCATTTTGTCGTATTTGCATTCTGCCTAGTGTCAGATGGTGTCCGCACTTACCATCGGGTTGCTTCTCTCCTACTCTCTGTGCTCACATATACCGTATTTTAATACAGCCGTTTTACATATTTTTCTGTTTCTGTTGTCAGACAAGGGGACGAGTATGAAATAGTGACTGAAACGCGGCCCATTAAGACTACATGTTAACCAGCAGTCACTTCCAAGCCATTTCCAAGCTGCTGCTCTGCACTGCTAAAATTCTGATTTTATAACCGTGACGCCGTCTGACAAAATCACCACACATAATTTAAAGACAACGGCTATGCTGTGATTTCGGCTATATTTACATGTAAAATGATCAGAGAAAGTTAGAAGCGACAGAATCTTTATTTTTTCTCTCACAGCGCACAGCCTCCATGTGATAGTGAGTGATAAGACAGTGATAACGGTCAAAACGATCAAATTAAATTGTTTAAATTAAAACAAAGGAGGAGCAAACAATACAGATTAGTGATTGGTCCTTGGCAACACTTTTGCACATGCACAACTCATTCACGTCTGTGTCAGCTGCCATGCAGACTGAATGTGCTACTCTGCCTCTCTGCCACTCACTGACCAGGGTAGACGTAGAAAAAGGTGTGCCTCTCGCTCGCGGGGCAGTACTGGCGACCCTCTTCTATGGAAAGTAGCTAAGGTTTGTCCAAAAAGTCGCTAGATTTGTCACTAGGTGCTTTTTTGAAAAAAAGCCGCTAAAGGGGTTTGAAAAGTCGCTAAATCTAGCGACAAAGTCGCTAAGTTGGCAGCAGTGCTTCTTACGAGAGAGGTGAGAGCTGTTGTCTGTCCGAGCTTAGAGTACAAGGATCTCTGCGAGCCCAGTGTCTGTGATCTGTCAGTGCTCAGAATCTGTGAGCAGTCATTTGCTCCTTCTCTTGCAGATTTGCACACTTCCTGGCCCTGCACTGGCACAATTATTATTTCTTTGTTGAAATCATCAGAGTGGGGTCCATGGGCCATTGTAACTCTCTGGAGCTGTTTCCTACCATCCTCACAGCACTGTCTGCCACAGAGACGTTGGCCTATGGCAAGGGTACGAACAGGCTACCACTATGCGCTTCCACACTTTTAAGGGTGTTGATGTGTTATAGCAGTACCCGTGGGTATTGCTTCTGTAAATACTCAGCTTCATATATCTATATACTCAACATAAACCATGAAAACTGCCTTGCATAAGAAGCTGCTGAGCATATTGTAAATTTCAGTCAGTATATGAATGGCTGCTGCAGTGTATTGGTGGGTTATGTGTGGCTCATTCCTCAGGGGAACTGCGTGGGGATGAGTACAAGAAACGGGGCCCAGTTGTTAAAAAAGTTTAATTTGGATCAGAATGATCCGGATTTGGAAATCCCATGTTTTGCTATCCAGGATCAGGTAATCCATCTTACTTTTGTGCCGGTTTTTCAAAGCAACATTGAATTGGATCACACTGATACAGATACAATCTTTTCAAGATTACCAAATCCGGATTACCAGTGCTCTTAAATGGGACTACGTATCATGTAGTCTACTAGCTATGTAAAGAACAACAGGTAGAATAGCCAGCGTGGGGTCACTTTAAGTGTTTTTATTTGAAGAGACAGAAAACAGCACAATAAAACAATACAAACATCCCCTTCCATTTTCAGTTTCTTCAGTCGGACCTCTCATCTGACACACAACAAATAAATAAAAACAAATATACATTATTCACATTGTGGATATTTTGAACATGTGTTTTAAATCATAAAAAGGCTAAATGTCCAATAGTTAACAAAATAAAGAATGTTCAGAGTTCTTCAATTGTGGAGAGACCAGTTTTTTGAAGCCCTGCTTTTAGGAGGCGGATCTCAAGTCTGGCTTTGGTTTATTGTAGTTGGGTAAGAGTGATTTGTTCGTCTGCCAGATGAATCTGTACTTCTGCTCTTTCGGTTTCTCCTTTAAGAAGTGACTTATAGGCATCATCATCTTCGTTTGGCAAAGAATGCTTCCAGCCTCTTTTCTGAGCTCCTGTGGCAATAACTACTGGCCCTACCAGTGAGGATCCACCTTCTTCCTCAATAATAGGGCTGAGAGGTCCAGAATAAATGTTTCCTCAGCATTAGGAGGAACTGGCTCGCAATCATGGGCTGACCGTCCCCTACAACACCTTGAATCCCGTTGTCAGTACTTCAGCCCCGTAGCTGTTGTTTTTGTGTTCCCTCTGTCTGTCATGTGGTCCATGTGCTTTTGTTTTCCCATGTGTTCCAGCCCTGCCCCACTCTCCGCCCTGTCCCCGCCCACCTGATTTCCCGATTGCCTCCACCTGCCTGCCTGCTCACCTGCATCCCATCGCCTCATCAGCCCAGCCCCATTCAAAACCCTGCTTGTCCCTGTCTTGTTGCTAGTTCATTCCAGCATTTTTCCTCTGTTGTGTACCTGCTTGTTTTTCATGCTGCTTAATCTGTTTTGACTCCTGCCTGACTTTGTACCTCATCTCTGCCTGCCTCGGTTGCCTGATCTGGTTCTGACCCAGCCTGTTCCCATTCCTGATCCCTGCTCCCGGTTTGTGCTCGCTATGGACTGTCTTACCGGTTTTGACCCTGCCTGTACTGCTACCTCGAGCCTGCCCAGCGATTTCATTAAAGTGAACCCGTATCCCCCTGGTCTGCGTCTGAGTCTGTGCCTGCACCCTGACACCCGTGCAGAGCTTGCGAGTTTTCACCTCCAATAATGTCAAGAACCACATCTGTGTAATCACCTCGCCTAAAGGGCTTGTTGCCTGTTTGTTGCCCTGGCCTTCAGATTCTTCCATCTAAATTTCACTTGCTCCATGGTCCTCTTCTGGCCAGACCCCGTGGCATTCCCATTCTGGGTGATTTCAACCCAAATGTGTTTTTTCTTTTTGTTAGTCACTTGTCCACCCTTAGTAGAATTAACACTTCCTACTATTGAGGCATAATGGCACCTAACACCCTCCAGCAGTGTGTGGATGTCTGCAATAGTGAAATCAGGTCCTTTTGAGACTTTGGTGTAGTGAACATCGAGTTTATAGGCCTTGGGCATGATTGATTTCATTGAACACAAGCCAAAGCACATCTAATTGATGTTTAATGGGTGTGTGCTTGAAAAGACCAATTACACAGCCATCTTATTCAGCCTTTCTCAGAGGACTTATAGAGAGGCACTGACATGGCAGGTATTGTCCATGGTTACCACCGTTTTGGTAGGAGAGGATACCGTCAAAGGGTGTATGTTGAGTGTACAAAACCACTGGAGCAATACACCAGTGAGGAACTGTATGCTCTGTTTCACTTTGGGAATGCTGATATATTAAGTACATTGCAGACCTTGTCAGGCCAAAACTTCAATGCAGGACCTGAAGGAGTCACGGTCTGTGTGTGGAAGAACAGGGCCTCATTGCTCTGTGCTTCTATGCATCTGGGACTTTCTACCAAGTTGTTGGTGACAATATAGGAGTGGACAAATCAACTGTGAGTGATGTGGTGAAAGCTGTGTCAATCGCTTTGGCCAGCTTGGTCAATCAGTTTGTTTCATTTCCAAAGGATGACCAGATTGCCCAGACCAAGTGCAAGTTTTTTTCTTTTGGGGAACATGCCAATACTGTTTGGGTTATCGACTGCACTCGTGCATATACAAGCACCTCGTGAGAGGCAGTGGGAGTATGTCAACCGAAAGGGGAGGCACAGCATCAACATCCAACTTGTGGGCGATGCTGACCTCATCATCACAAACTCCGTCGTGAAGTGGCCTGGGTCTGTCCATGATGCGTGTACCCTGAGGGAGAGCGCTCTATACAGAGAGCTCCAAAACAACCGACCGGATGGCATAATATTCTGAGACAGTGCCTATCCACTCCTACCATGGCTGATGACCCCTTTTCTTGCAGCAAACACACCTGAGCAGGCCAATTCAACACTGCTCATTGCAAAACAAGATGTGCAATTGAGCGTTTAAATGGAGTTCTGAAGAGGCGCTTTGCATGCCTTAACTACTTGCGAGTGGAACCACAGGGAGTGTGCAACATAATACTTGCCTGTATTGTCCTGCACAACATTGCTACCAGGTGCAATGTCCCTCTCTGTGATGACATTTATGATGCACCTGAGCCTGTTTAAGACCCAGACCAACCTCCGCTGTTCTCTCAGAATGAGGGCTGACTGGACGTGCAATAAGGGATGCAATTGTTAGAAACTACATTTGACTGGTTCATCTCTGATGATTGTGTCATTGTAATTAATATACAATGATAAATGACAGTTAAAATTAAATATATTATTTTTGTTTGATAATGACAGCTGGGGGATTATTTTATGGGGACAAAATCCTTTTTTTTTTACTTTACTGAACTGAAAGGCTTAATAGGTAGCCTAATGTCTACTTCATCTACTTTATCACTGTAACGTTTAAACAAATCAAGTGCAAAATATAAATAAATGTATACAGTATATACTACGTGATACAAAAGTTGTATTATTTGACCAATTTTAAAGTCTTATTACATTTTGTTCCTGAAATCCACCCTGAATCAGCCCTTCTGCTGGGATCAGGATAAACCTGATTTTTTGGTAACCCAATCCTACTAAAAAGTTCTGAGCAACACATACTGAAGGTTTGATCCAGATCAAAGCCAAGACTGGATTACATGATCTAATCCAATTTCAGAATCCTTTTTTTCTTTTGAACAACCCATTTTCAAGATTTGATCCAATCCGATCAGATTCGATGCGAAATCCGATCAGATTACTTCTGAACAACTGGGCCCAGCTGATCAACAGCCTGTGCTCCAGAAGGTCAGTTTGTCTGTGGAGATACCTGTGTATCTGATGGAAAATAGTAACTGGTTTTGCTTGGCTCTTAAAACACTTGTTCTGTGCTGGCAGGTGGGACCTTCACTGTGTGATCCAGCTCACTTCTGTGTTCAGGTATGTTCCCATAAGTCTGTGCAAGCTGAGAGTGTACACCATGCAGACATAGACAGGCTTCTTAAGTGATTCTTACCCCATTGATATATATTTGTGTGTTGTGCAGGGATGTGCCTCTTTCCAAGGAGGAGCTGAAATTTGTGGTGGAGAAGGTGCTGAGAATGTGCTCTGAACTGGACCTACAGGAGATCCCTCCCCTGGCCTATCAGCTGCTGCTGCTGTCAGCCAAGGTGTGTGAGTAAACGTGTGTGTGCTTGTGTGTATATGTATGTATGTCTGTGAATACATGTCTGCCTCTACTCTCTTTTCTTTTTAGTGTGTCCTATAGGCATGTAAATGTCTTGTCTGTTATGTTTGTGTGTCATGTCTCTGCAGGGCTGTAAGAAAATCATCCTGGAAGGTCTTGTCAGTTTTTTTAATGAGCTGGACCAGCATCAGACAGACAAAGAGAAGCACAGTGAGTGAGTTTCTAACTGGACTATCCCTGATTTACCATAATTCTTTATTATTAGGTCTGCCCTGCCCATTTATTTTAAATTCAGTTAGTGTTATTGACATGATAACTATATACTTTTTTTCATGAAAGCATACACTGAAATAGATATGCATTCATTAGCAACAAATAAAATGGGTGTTTATTTTGTTTTTGTGTCACCCACTGTCCCTCATTGTGGATAGTGGCAACATACTGTTGAGCACTTACCAGGAATGAATATTTTTAGTTAATCTAATAACAAACAACCCATCAGGTTGAGGAAAATAATTGTTTTCCTGGTGAGTGCTGGTCCAGTCCTGTCAATTCAGTATAAATTTTTGGGCTGGATAAGTTACCGAATAGAATCGATTAGAATGAACTTCTAAAGTGTTGATTTGCTGATCTTTTCCAGTATTCCAGTTTTTGGTACCCTATGGAGATGTGTTTTTTGATTCCCTAACATTTTGGTCTTTTTGTTATAGCACAGTTTTGACTTTAGTCTTGCTGACTGCTTGGATCCACAGTCTTGTTTAGTGGTTGACAGAAAGAACAGGTCATTTGCTCATATGAAATTTGAAATTTGGTTGGTTTGTAAGTACATTGAGCCCAAAAGTAGCACCGCCAATTCATTCTGTCTCTGCTGGGACTTAGTCTGAGAGAGTTCAGTTCCTCTGATCGTGAGATTGTGTTCAGTGTTTCAGCCTTTTGTTTGGATGTAATCTCCTTAAGGCCTTGGTTCAGTGCATGTCGTCTGTTTGCAAGAATGCTATGAAGGTGGCATGTGTCCCTTCAGCATTGCCCTGCTACTGTCAGTGGTCCACATCCAGCACTACAAGGAGCAGGTAAGAATCTCACTTCTGTCTGTGCTTGCCGTCCAATCTTTCCTGATTAGCCCAGTCTGTCCTCTCTCTCAGGGCTTGTAACTGATTAGATTAGCCATGCTTGACGGCTCTGGTATAACGTTGTGTGTTGCACAGCCTTTTGCGCTGCTGAAGACAGCGGTGATGAGAAGTTTGAGGGGCAAGCAGATGAGGTGCGGCTCCATGTTTGTGCAGGAACTGCTCCCTCAGGGTCGAGGAGTCTCCCACATGATCTTGGACGCAGTCAGGAACAGGTAAGAGCACCAGTTAGAAAGCTCTGCTTGCTCTGCTGGGAGGTGAAATGAAAACATGTGATTTGAGCAGGACATCTTGCTGTTGCAGTGCGTTTGGCTGGGACCATGTGATGCAGGGGCTGGTGCAGCTGGGATTCATCCTCATGGACTCATTTGGACCCAAGCCAGGAGCATCAGGGAAGGCAGGTGCAGCCAAGAGCCTTGTCAAGCAGGTGTATCAGCTTGGGAGACATGTCCTCTGGGAGAGCTTCAAGGTAACGCAGGCATTTAGGATAATGGACATCTGCTTCTGGCCACAGTACCTGCAGGACACACAGGAGTGACGGCCGACCTAATCGAGCTGAGTAGAGTAGAAAAGACCAGACCAAATGTATAAAGTCACATCAGTCTGTGTTTCTGCAGTTGCACGAGCCCTCCAGAGTTGAGATTCTGGAGCAAGTCCTGACCAGTCTGGTTACAAAGACATCCTCCCAAGTCTCACATTTCATAGGTACGGAGAAGCCACTCTCCTCCAGCCACACTAGCTGCATCCCAGTAGTGCTAAATTGCTTCCTTTTCTTGATTCCAGTACCCTTGCATCCTCTGTGACCCAGAAATTGGTAACTGGTTGCTTCTTTAAGGATGATTCTAATTCTGAAGGAGACATATGAAGAAAGCAAGGCATGTCCTCTTTTGTCTACTCCAGCAGAGGATGTATCAATGTATCCTCATGAGGGACAGTTTTTCAAGCATCTGTGATGCATACCGCCACACAAGTTTCATATTCCATACATGTTTATTGTTCTAATGATCAGTTGCAGAAATGCAAGAAAAATGTATACAACATATAAGCAGCCAGAGTACAATGACAAGTTTTAAACAAAAGTCCATTTTGCTACCAAGATAGCTAAATTAACCATACATTCCATGCTAAAAAAACACATCTGCCCTGAACAGGGCAGGGGTTCCTGCTGAACGTCATATGAAATTCCATTCCATTTCCTTCACAGCATTAGGTACCTCCTTATTTTTTCCTCCCATCTTTCTCATCTCCTCAATGGGCATCACAGAGGATTTGAGGAAGAGGTGTGAGGAGACGAGAGGACACCAGTCTAAAGTAGTGGGACACAGACAGTCTTTCCCTACAGGTTAGGTCATGTCCCTAATGTCTTGGTGCTGCACTGATATTCCCAGAGTTGTTTTCGGACATTGCTGTTTTGGCTCCCATGATCATCCTGCAGTCATCCTCAAAGATTGAGACCATTGAGACCTTTGATCACCTGCCTTACCTGCCCATCAGCACTGTGCAGGGGCTTCTACAAGTTATACAGGTAATTTCATCTGTACCCAACACCTCACTGTACCTCACAACTGTACTGAGCACCTGTACCCAACATGTCATTGTACCTTACACCTGGACATCACATCTTGGTATACCCCACACAGTTGTAGATGTGAGATGTTCCTCTCTCCACAGCCCTTAATGAAAGTCAGTGTCTCCCTGGGAGATGCCTTGATCCTAGTGCTGAGGAAGGCTCTGTTCTTCAGGTACAGCTTTGCTTTTTCTCCCATCCTCCCTACTTCCTCTTCTCTTCTGAAGCTAAAGTCTGAAGTCTTGAGTAGATGGAGATGTGACTGTGATGTAACCACTTGTTCCTGCCTCTGCAGCCAGCTCAACACCCACAGGGTTGCAGTGGCTGGATTCCTGCTGCTGCTGAAGAACTTCAAGGTCCTAGGCAGCATCACCTGCAGTCAAGCAAGCCAGGGATTGTCGTCAAGCCAGGTGAGACAGCCATTCATGCAGCCCTGCCCCCTTTGAGAACCACCTCATAATTTGTTGCTTAATTTCTATGCTCCTCTATGCTTTTTATGCTTGACTCCTTTCTCAACAGCACCTTTTATGCTCTGCACTCTGTCAGCATCCCCCTGTGCTCCACCACCTCTTTATGCCCTGCCATCTCTCAGCACTGCCACTCTTTCAGACCATACAGCAGCACTGGGTCTCTAACATGCATGTACTCAGGATGATGTTAATTTAAACCATGTGCCTGTGTGAGACAGCTTCAGGTGGATGTCCATGCACGGTATAACTCTGCTGCCAATGAGTCCTTCTGCCTGGAGATCCTGGGCAACCTCAGGTGCTGTCTGAGTCAGAAAGCAGATGTGAGATATATGCTGTATGAGGTATGCCCCATCTGTCTGTCCATCACACTGTCACTCTGTCTGTCCTTCCTGTATCTGTGTGCTTACTTTTTTTGTCTAAGGGTTTCCCTTGCATCCTGCGCCGCAACTCCCAGCTGGCCAGCTCTATCATGCAGATTCTTCTCACACAGGTGTGTGTGTGTGTGTCTGGATTGATAGCAGGGATTGTAGCAATCAGCACCTTCTCTATGATACAATTAGGAATTTAAAATTGGGAGGAAAAAGGGGAAATGGAGCCTTGCAAAAAAGAAAAGGTGTGCATACATGTATAGCTGGGGATGTGTGTGAGACAGTATACATGGTAATTTGTCTGAGTGAAGGAAGGGTGGAATCTTTTCAGGTCCTTGTTATTAATCAGGTGTGTGTGTTTACAGCCGAAGCAGTACTATAACATGGAGCAAGACCTGCTGCCCCCGTGAAGCTGGAACAATGCATCAGTGCTCAGGGAGAGACTGTCTTCCTGCAGAAACCTCTGGTATTGCCTAAAAGCCCTGCTCCACATTTACACATCTTGACATATTTACCCTTCAGTCCACATTAGATCAGCTTTACACGTTTATGCTACTTTACAGTCCTTCACATTTACACTACTGTACACTCTCCATCACCATATCTACACTCCTGCTCCACATTTTCACCTGTGATAGTGTCAGTGCAGTTAGCTTGGAATGCTCACATGTAGGCATGCCCATGTTCTGTGCTCTGTGCGCATGCGTGTGCATGTGCATGTATGAATTACAAACAAAAGCAAGGCAGGTAGGATGCAAAAGCAAACATTTATCTACCAGATTACAGGGAAATTCGTCTTTATTTTCAGTATAATCCTTTGCATTTCTGGGGTTATATAGGCTAAGATTGTGTACCTGTTGGAGCAGTGGATATTTTTCATATAAAATGAGTGCAGGATAAGGTTAATAGTGGTTTGCCTTTAAATACATTGGTGCAGCTTCAGCAGCCAGCGGAGGTTTGCACAGAACTGAGTGGTGCTCGAGTGGTGCATCAGGAGGATGAAGACCACTTTGCCACAACTTTGTAAGCTCACAGGCACAGGAAAGGCCTTAAGGATGGCTCCACAGGTTATTCAGCAGCACGGGCTGCTGTCTGCAGCTTGTTGGTTGGAGGAGGGTTAAAGCCCTGCTGCCATTTGACAGGCCCATCTGGTGAGCTGCACAATGCGCTGCCTGCTGTGGTACAAGGATCTCCAGCACCCAGGGGAAGATGAGGTGAAGGAGGAGGAAGGCGGGTTCAAGGATGAGCTGCAGACCATACTGGATGAGCACTAGACGCATGATGAAGAGCAATCTGGAGGACTTGGAGCTGGTCAGCAGCTCTCTGTTTATCTGTCTCCATTAGGGATCTGTGTTTCACACACTCCTGTAGAGCTCTGCATTTCTCTTGCTCCTGTAGAGCTCTGCATTTTTCTGACTCCAGTAGGGCTCTGAATTCTGTCGCGCCTGTAGGGATGTGTTTCTCTCTGTAGTGTTGTGAATTCTTCCTGTTGAGTAGTACAAAATGAAAACATCCTTTCTTGTCTTCACAGGATAAGTCAGCTGACTTCTCATCCTCCAGCATTGGGGTGAAGAACAGCATTTACGCTGTGCTGGTGATGGGCATTTATGAGGTTCTTACTGAGGACAACTACACCATAGCAAACTACAGGTATGCTGTGTGAAACCCTGACAGCCCATATTTCCATGACCTTTCCCTCTCTCTGTGACATGCTCTTCTGTCTCCCACACAGTAAGGCTTGTTTTGAGGACCTGCTGCAGCTCTTTGGCCATTTGCACAAGTTGTCTGAGATACTGAGGGAGAAGTCCAAGATGAGCAGGCCAGCCCGCAGCATGCTCTCCCTGGGCTGTGTGCCTGCTCTGCTGACCGCCCTCTTCAGGTGTGTGTTTGCATACTATAGGGGAAGGGTGTGGGGCAACAGTAGTAGTCTGTCCCCAGTGCGTGTAACATCTATGCAAATTGACAGATAGCTAACAGGCTTCAGAGAAATTCAGACGTGGAGTAAAGTTCAAGGGACTTTATCTTTTGTTACATTGAAATATTTTGTAAAAAAGCAATGACTCTCCAAAGCACGAATTGAGTAGGAAAAGAGAGCACAGCTTGCTGATGCACATGGTTCAGTAAAACTACTTAAACTTCCCGGTTAAACTCTGACCTTTGAGTCACACCACTTCAATTGACAAATCATAGAATTACAACACAATAGAAGAAAATACACATTGTAGCCATTAGGAGCCACTGTTAACAATAAACAATTAATTAAAAAAATGTCTGCTGTGAGAGTAGGCTATGGGCAGAGACGGGTGAGGATAACAGCAGGCTATGGACAGAGCGGGGTAAGGGTAACAGCAGGCTGTATGCTGAGGGGGTAAGGGTAACAGTAGACTATGGGCAGAGGGGGGTGAGGGTAACGGCAGTCTGTGTTATTGTTCTAGAGACTGCACACAGAGCCAGGAGGAGAGTCTGTCAGTTCTGCGCTCCAGCTTGAAGTTCCAGCAATATGCTGTGGGTGTGGCTGTGCATAAAGTCCAACAGCTGGAGGAGACAGGGCAGACAGACAGCCTGGAGGGGCATAACATTGAGTGCACCTTCTGCCACCTCTGTGATATAACCAGGTCTAGGAGGCCATGATGCAACATGTTGGCTTAGAGCTGTCTGTAGGGGGGCACTGTGTGGTCATGACATATGTTATCCCCCACACAGTGCCCTTATGTGGAGGTACACCAAGATCCCGTCAGCAGTGGAGGAGGCAGGCCGGCACAATCGGAGCAGGTGTCTTTGCTATGCTTAGAAGGGCTGCATTGCACTTTCAGCCTGGTGCTGCAGTGGCATCCCACTCGCGCCAAATACTTCCTGAGTGCTATAGGTGAGTCCCATAGGCTCCATCCCAGTCAGAAGGATGTGTCCCCATTGGTTACACAGCTCTGCAGCATGTACCTCAGTCAGTGGATGGGCAGTGGGCTATACATCAACTGTCCGCTTAAGCTGGGGGCTATTACAGAATTTAGGCTACTTTCATGTGTTTTTTAAGCCTTAGAAGACATTGCCTCACTGTGATGTGGACTCTCTTGGCTGTTAAAGAATAGAAAGTTCCAAGTGTGCTTTGAGCTGGCTGTTACTTGGCATCTGCAGATGTCTCTGAGGAAGGGGAGCGAGAACCAGAAGCTTCCAGTGTGATAGAGAGTGCGGCGTTCTACATCCGCCAGTTGCAGATACTGCTTTCTGCAGCTGAAGACAATTGCAAGGGTCCCAGAGTCTGTTGTTGTGACTTGTGATTGTGTTTCCTTCTCAGAGGGCCTTGGTGTCTCTGCTCAGTGGGGTGGAAGATAACTTCAAAAGCAGGGAGGCCCAGGTTCTGCTCAGCATCTTAGGAGTGCTCGCAGGCCAGCTGGACCCCTCATCTCCACAGGTATGGCACAGTGCCTACTGCTTGCAGCAAGGTGTGCACAGCCAAGCTTGACTCAGAACTGAAACCTGAACTGATGCATGTTGCCAAAATATCACAACATCACATTTAACTTCCTTTCTGCTTACTCATCTTTAGCAACATGTTAGTAAAGGTGAACTTGTCTACTGGATACTATGGACTCAGGACTTAAAAATACATTCACTAATGTCTAACTTTAACATGATAGTAACCTGTGTAAATCACCAATCTACGCCCAGTGTTAATCACTTTTAATTTCATACAGTACACCTCACACCAAGTTTTCCCAGAGAGTTGTGCTTATGTTCTGATTCCTTCTCATTGGCAGTTTGTTCAGATGATCACATGGACTGTTAAAATCACCAAGGAGACTGCATTGAGTAAGTTAAGAGTATGCTTTGTTATCTTTATGTGCTGCCTTTAAAGAGAGGAGAAAGGAATAGAGCAGGAGGCAACTGATGATACCCCTGGGCTTGTCAGTGGAACTGCTGAGGGTGAATGCAGCCTGACTGGAGGACATTCAGAGCTAGCAGGCAAGGTCAGTTAGTAAACAGGTTTGACTGACAGGTGTTTGGTTCCTCCCTCCAGAGGACATGGCATTCTGTAAGGCACTGCCGTCTCTACTGTTTGAGCTGCACATACTGTATGAGAGCCCAGTGACTGTGCTATGGGAGCTGTGCCAGGATATCCACGGAGAACTGGGGGACATTGACCAGGTAGAGCCCTCCCCCACCTCAAGATACAGCCTTGTTACAGCCCGACTTCACCACTGCTGTCTTGTCCCCATACAGGAAGTGCAGGTGGAGAAAGAGTCTCACTTTAACATCATCAACATCAAGACTGCCCTGCCCACTGCAGTGAGTGCCACAGTTCCCAGGGAACTGTGTTTCACATGCAGAAATAAGAAGTTAATGCTCCACTTCACTCCACATCTTTTTAGCTGCTAGTTCTGACCCAGGTGGGCAGGATCCTGGATGACGTTGACTGGGTGATTACCAAGAAGTGCCAGCAGAGTAGTAAGAAATCTAGCTCAGGTACTTGCTGTCCAATCTGACACGTAGGGTGGAGTGACTGTGTGTGTGTGTATGTGCGTGTTGATGTGTGTCTATGTGTGTGTGCATGTTAGCAAGGGGTATGCAAGTAGGACAGCAGGATCCAGTGGAGAAGGCCATGACACTACAGATGGGAATCTGCTGACTGCCCTGCCTCCTGGACCTTGTACAGACTTGCTGCTGAGAGTGCTGAGCCGTACCTACACCGTCCTCACCACTCTGGCCAAATGCGTCACATACACCATCCTCACCATCCTCGCCTCCTCAATAAAAGGGGACAGAGGAGTCAGTATTACTTTAAGAGTTTGAGTTTAACCTGTGTGTCCCTACAGTACATCCAGCAGTGCTTCAGCCAGCCCTCTACCCTTCCTGCTCGAATGGAGAAGCTGGTGAGTTTGCTGGTGGATGTGGATTTACTGCACATGCACATCCTGTCCTGCTCACTTACTTACAGTCCAATTTGTTTGTCCAGGTGAAACTGTCTGGTTCTCACCTGACACCACAGTGCTACTCCTTCATCACCTATTTGCAGATAAGAGCTGAAAGGAGGACCACCTCCTCTCTCCTAGGGCTGACATGGGCGAGGTATAGTATTAATGATTTTAATTGTCCTTTCATCATTTTGCATGTTTTGTCACATTTGCCTGAAGTGCTTGCTGTTACAAACACAGTGCCATGTCCCTGTGTCTGACTGATAGAGGCTGCTGTTTTGTTGGTTTTTCTTTGCCTGGTAGAGTGGGGACCTAAGTGCTGGGGCTCAGAAGGAGGAGGACATGGCTGCAGCCTCAGTATGGCACTTTTACCCAATAGAGTCATTAATACCACATAAACTTTATCAGTATGTGCGGATATGGTGTATGACTTTGGCACAAAAAAGATGGAATTCTTAAAGTTTTTTTCCAGGTTTTAGGTGTATTTCAATGTCAGCCTGTCCTAAGCATCTGTATGCATATGCATGCATGCGTGTGTGGAAGTGGAACTTACTGACTCAAAGCACACTGTCCTCTCCAGGCCAGAGTTCTGCGTGAGGCCAAAACTACTCCCACCCTGATCTTCAGTATTGAACAGTATGAAAGGTTTCTTATCCTACTGTCCAAGAGATCAAAGGTATGCCCAAATCTTGAATAACCCAAAATGAAGTCTAACCCTAGATGTGGAGATTTATTATGCTGTAAAACACATGTACCAATTAGATTTTATATACTATTCTCTGTCTCGTGTAACTGACTGTGATTACTGCATCGGGGGCTTCCATTTTCACTAGTTTAAATGAGGTTGGATGACTACTGATAAGTGCTGCCCTCTGCAGGTGAATCTGATGCAGTACATAAAGCTGAGCATTTCCAGAGACTTCTGCATCAATGCTGCCACAGTGGAGGCCACTCTGCAAGCACAGCAGGAGAGCCAGCAGGTCTGAGGTCATTCACAGCTGTGAGGCATTTTGTTTGCAATAATAATTCTTCAAGCAAAATCCACAATATACCCATTAATGAAAATGTTCACTAATACAATGGACTTCTGTTAGTTTTTTAATAATTTAAACATCCGATACATATACAAGCTGTGAAACTAACAGCAAGCAGTCTTGTGCCACTGAGCTGGGGGGTAAGTGAGCTGTGCTCAGTGCAGGGTGTCTGTGTCAGACTGCAGAATCTCAAGAGGTCAACGAGACCCAGGCACTGCAGAGGAAGAGACGGAAACAGTGAGCATGCTTCATTCCTGCCCAGCCCCTCTCACTGGATCCCCTATCATGCCTATCACTCAGTGGGACCCTTGTATTGGCTCTTATGTTTGGATCTTTCTGGGTTCTCCACCTCATCTGCTCTCCAGAGAACTATGGGTGATCTCAATGATCTGATAAATGTCCAAGGCATCACCTGAATGAGACAGACACCCCACCAGGAAACAAGTTAAGGATGAATTTTAACACATCACAATGCTACATGTTATCTTAGCTTTTCATGTACTGAGTTACTACATTCAGCAATGAATGTTTATCAACTTTGTACATTTTAGTAAAAGTTTTATGTTTGTTAAAGTGTTATTTGAAAACATTAAAATTATTATATGTACAGTATTTGTGATGACCTGTTTTCAGGAAATGAGCTGTCAGCATGGGTGTGTATACACCATGGATGTGTGGGGGAGAACTGGAAAGCTGTATCTGGAGATGGTGCATGTGCGCAGGTACAGGTGCTCCAACTGTGGTAAGCTGTATCTAGAGACTGTGTGTGCGCACAGGTAGAGATACTCACCCTGGGGCAGGCTATATCTGTGCTGCAGCCCAGTGGGGTTGGAGGGGGTGCAGAAGTCCATGGTGACCTCCTTGCGCAAACACTGATCGATGTCCACAGCACTAAAGAATGCCACTGACTGAGGAAGGTCTTGCATTCCCAGCTTATATGCAAACATGCAGCTGCAGAATATAGAGCTGTCAGTTATTACACAGCCAGAGGGAGACAGATCTATCATTACACAGCCAGAGAGAGGGCTCAGCCATTGTGGGATACACTGACCGTGTGAGCAGGTTAGTGATCTGCAGTGCCAATGCTGCTCGATAGCGGTCATCACTCCTGATCAGATAGCGCACCTCATCGTGTATACTGATGCAGAACCGCCCATCAATGTCATATTCCTCAAGCAGCCACCTCATGGACACTAACATCAGGTGCAGATAGTCTACCGCCGAGCTCTGAACCACCCAGTTTACCTGGCTGGTGATGAACTGAGACACAAACACTTATTCAAACACAATTTAAACATACACATCTAATCCCACACATATACATATATATACTCTCATGTATATCCAATCAAACACATACATATAGGATACATACATTTTAATTACATGTGAATATAACACATACCAAAAAGTATAAAAACACACAGATTGAGTGACAATCTACAGAAGGTTTGCATGTGGTTTTTAAGTGTTTGTAGTAAGGCAGAAGGGTGTTAATCATTTGCAAAGTGTCCTTGAGTGTTGCTTCTAGTGCAGGCCCATCTCAGAGGCAGGGGCGCAGAGTCCCACCAGGCCTGTGGTACCTGGGGATGCTACAATGGGGGGTTCCTCACCTCATCCTTCACTGCCTGCGGCTCCAGGGCATGGCTGATGCGGCATCCCAGCACTGGGGTGCAGGGCTGTTCCGAATGGGCAATGCTCTCTTTATTGAACATTTCTGACTCTGTGCCCCCTGCCCATACCCGCTGCCCCACTACCTCCCACTGGCACCGCCTGGAACTGGTAAAAGAAATAGAAGTGACCTCCCAACCAGTATCACATTGCCCCCTGCTAGCCTGCTCCACACTGTTCCTCACCTCTGAGAAGCCAGCCGTTGGATCCTGCAGACCTCCTGCAGGGACACACTGTCATCCTGATCACGGTCCACCTCCAACCCCAATTCTCTCACCAGCCACTCCCTCTCCTCCGACAGCTGGTACCTGAGCACGGGCAGAGAACCGTCAGCACCTGTCCGTCTGTTTATTCATCCGTCTGCACATCTGTCTACCCACTTAACTGTCTGTTTGTTGGAGACAGTCTCATTGCAGCAAACCATACCTGCATAGCCCTTTGGTGACAGCGTACATATGGCGTGCTTTGGTCTCATCATCGGGCTGGCTGAGCCGATGATTACACTGCATCAGCAAGTGCTCAGCAAAGGGTTGGCCGACACCATAGATTCTTCTGTAGTTGAACACTTTGGCCTGTGCAGATCTGTGCCCTGACTTTTCTTCCCCTGCAGCGTAATCCATCCGAATGCCGTGCAGCTTGTAGACACACTCACCACACTGCTATCTGTAATACAGTCTATGACATCAGTACACAGCTGTGTGTCAGATGCTGTCAGCTCACCGTGCAGGCCGGTGAAGTGTGCTTCTCCCAGGAGAGCTGCAATCCACAGTTCCTGGGAGTCTACGTCTGCCCCCCACAAGGTGGTATCCTGGGGGCACCTGCACCATCGCCTTCAACTCACTACCAACACGGTCACTCTGCTAAATGCACAACAAACACCCTGCCATGAGGGACACCAATCCAGCTCTCAAGCAGGCACCATTTAGCCTGGGGCATTTCCCCCCTTACCCGGGCATTGCTTGCAGTCAGCCAGGTGGGCTCCACAGCTCTGCGTGTGACTGTTCCTGCACTGATGACCTGGGGCAAGATGGCCCCATACTGCCCCTCCTCATCAAAATGGGCATGTCTGAGGGACAGGGCATGTATGGGGATGTATGAAGTTACAATATCATTTTATGAGTGACTACGCTGACTCAGACCTGCAGAGCTCAGGACAGTATAACAGTAACAGAGGGAACAGGCTCTGCAGCACTGGTGTAACAGTAACAGAGGGACCAGGCTCTATAGTACGGGTGTAGCAGTAACAGAGGGAACAGGCTCAGATTAAAGCAGGCCTCTTGTCCTGCAGTGTACCTGCTGACAGCACATGGTAGCTCTCCTTTCCTCAGCCAAACCACCTGTTGCGAGCTTAACAGAGAAAAGAGAAGACATGTTCACTGAACACAGCAAAGCGAGAGCAGTCAGTGAACACACACTTAGCACTATAATGGAACAGTAAGTAAACACTGAACGCAACACTGTAAAGCTATAGTCACTAAGGGTTTTAAACACTACCTAATGCGTTTTCGTGCATTTCTCCAGAATGAGATCATCTTGTTGATCTCCAGGGCCCTGGCTGCACTGGTACTACCACGACCAGCCTGCAGGGTGCCATCCTCCATTTTGGACAGGAAATCCTTGGCAAATGGGCTGCCCATGTTATCATTTCCATCCTGGCACCAAAATGCAACATTCATGCAGTTCTGTTCTCACAACTGTGTGTGTATGTGTGTGTTGTCTCACCTTATGAGGGAGTTTTAAAAAAGCAGCTTTAAGGAATATTGACATCATTGTATGGTCTGTTACCATGGTGACAGGGACACTGGCTCTCACCAGGCAGGACCTCTGGTTCCTTTAACAGAACAGCATTAGAGCTTGGATAGCACAGAACTGGTACACCTAACAGACCCCATACATCTAACAGACATTAATCTAACACAGGTAAACCTGCACTGCGGTCTTCCTACCTCTCCCCTTGCCCCCATGTCCTCCTCACCCACGCTGTCCAGGCAACTCAGCTTCTCCACCTACATGCAGAGAGAGGAAAGGCATCTCAGAGTGCAGCACTGCATGTCAGTACAGAGCGTTTTCAGGTAGCAGTCAAAGATCACAGACACCACAGTGCATGTGCTTCCTACTGTCTGCCACGCGTTGCTGTCTGTCAGCATGAAGTCATCCGAGACCGACATGTCCTCATTTTCCGGCACCTCCTGGCCCCACCCCTCACACCCTATATGCTCTCTTGATGGCCCTGGAAACACCCACAACCCAGTAGGGTTGTGGGTGTTTCCCGGTAGGTTTGCTGCGAGCCACAGGTGTCTGGCCATACCTGTGTGGGCACACAGGTCCCTTGCTGTGCTCCACATGCTTCAGGTTACCCCTGCGGCCAGGGACCAGGTAGTCCCATCCATGCTGCTCCGTGTAGTGCAGAGGAAAGCCATCCCACTGCAGTCCCATCAACTTCGGAGTCACTCTCATCTGCAGGCTGATCAGGCTCACCCCAGGGGACCATGCATCTTCCGACATCCTCACACACAGTTTACGATACCATCTAGGGAGGGGGGGTTTTGATGTCAACATGTGTGTTTACTGTACAGATGTCATGTGCATTTACATACATATTTAACCTAAGATTATGAGTTTTTATGCTTGCAGTCAATGTGTCATTTTCACTTAGCTGTGTAACTAATTCCGCTCATCTTATTTTTTAATGTTGAAGGTACCTATTTATATTTGTTGACCAGACTTGAAGCCCACTGGCCCCTCGGCAGACATAGTTAGGAGAGATTATGTTGTAACACACTGCACTGACTGTTGGTGGATCAATTTAAGAGGTATATCATGCATGCAGGATACTGACAGTGACTGATTCTGGATCGGCTGCAGGGGGTGTTACTCACATGGGATGCCCAGGCAGGTGCTGTCTCCTCTTGGGCAGGCAGCTCACTGTCTCTGAGTTGCTGCAGTAACACCCTGCTGGGGGTGCCATGCCATCCTCTTCCACGGGGGGGCTGGGTCTCACAAACACCCATCCTGATATTCCATAGAAACCACCCCACTACTCAACTACAACCTGCCCCCTGCTCAGCACAGCTCCACCTGCATGTTACAGACAGGGGCAGGGGCATTTGGTGCATGTGTTCTGGGGTGGGTGTCATACAGCATATGTGGTCATACTGGTGGGATGTAGAGTGTGTTTTGTGACGGTGGTGATGGTAGAGTTGAGGTGCAGAGCCTTGTTGGGATTGTAGAGCATGTTTTCTGACAATGGGGGGTAGGGCGGTCATACCTTGATCCCAGTCCATTGTGGCGCTACTCTCTGCTGGACTCTTAGCTTTGCTTGACTTCTTCTTGCCTAACAACTTCTGTTTAAACTCCTGGACATCCCATTCTAGATCCCATAGCCAGGGATCTTCCTTATAGCTGAGACACACATACTCTTCAGTGTGATTATACACAGTCAGTGCTGCAGAAAATGTTCCTGAGCTCCATGGAGTAGCCCTGTTCTCTAACCTCTGATCCTGGATAAAGTGGCAAGCATCACCTGCCAGGTTCATCAGAGACTTCTTCATCTCTCTCTGCAGTTCCTCAAATGTGCCCTGTGCTTCCTCCAAATACTGTCCCCAGTTCTGATTCACAGAAAGATAGGACACACTCATCTCAAGCATCCCAGCCAATGTCACAGGGTGAGGATACCTGTGGGGAACAGATATGTGTGTCTGTGAGGGGGTTTGTGATACAGAGTAGCTCTGTGATACAGAGGTGTGTGGTATAGAGGAGGTTACTGTGGTGGACAGGTATAATACATAGGTGTGTGGTATAGACGAGTTGGTGTGGTATAGAGGTGTGTGCAGCTGGTTCTTTACCTCTCCATGAAGAGGGGCAACTGCTCTGTGAATACCTTGTGTGTGGCCTTGATATCGAGGGCACAGTACCTCATCAGGTCCTGCAGAGGGACGCACAGAGACAGAAGAGGGATCGGCTGGTGGGTTCTAACAGAAAAGGGGTTTGTGTCAGTGAGTGTGCTGGTGTGTATCAGGCTTCCACTCACCTGGAAATTCTCTCTGATGTCAGCCATGCTGCCTTTAACAAAAATCTCTCATGCTTCTTTCTAGTGTTAATTTTGTCTGCTATTTTATAATTTAGTCTTCGTCTTAGTCCTGCGTCAAATGTCCTTAATAGTTTTTGTCATATATAGTCAACCATATACTATTTTTTTAGTCAAATTTTAGTTGACTAAAAGTCTGGGCGTTTTAGTTTTATTTTAGTCAAACGAAAACCAGAAGTATTTTAGTCTACTTTTAGTCAATGAAAATCATTTAAGACACATTGTGGTCTTTTCTATTTTAAACCATTAGATTAATTTTAATTAACATTTCAGTCAATCTAGTCTAACCAAAAGAGATAGTTATTTTAATCTTTCACTCATCTCCCATAAGAATTGTTTTACCATTACCTGATGAAATACACATGTTGAATGACTGAGAATGCAACTTTGTAAAAAGTGGCTGGTCTGACGCCCCCAAGATGGATGGCCTCACCTCTTTGCTGGGTTTCTTTACCACATCTGGAATCTATGATAAGAATAAATATACAATGATGCCTGGCCAGATGCAACATCAGGAAATACAACTGTTGCACCATAGGTGAATAACTGCTCTGATTTCAACTTAATGACACAAGCCTACACAATCAAACCTAGGTGGTGTTATATTAAGAGTAAACTGCCTACTTTATACAGGTTATGCCTGCTGCCTGCATGTCTCTGCAGACACCCTTCATTATTTTTGAAGGCAAGGTTATTATATATGCCATGGCTCTCAAGTCTCAAGCATCGACCGTGTGACACACGCAATTGACAGCTCTCACGCCACACATGCGCTTTCTCACACCAACTCGCCGTCTTCGTTTTCCCCGGTGTATAATATGTTTATTAAATAAGAGTTGAGACGACGATGGTATCCGTGAATTTTGTACATGTAGTTTACAGCCTACATACGGCTTTGCAAGATACAATGCTCTGCATCAAAACTAGATTGTTCAGATTCACACATCACATAGCAAAATAAGTACATCTGTGATTAACTGCGTTCATGTATTGCACCAGTAGCTGCTCAAGTGTTCACAGAGTTCCGTTATGACTGCAAGTTGTAACATGTCTTTTTACTAGTTAAACTGCTAGTTTTACAATGAAGCTGCCCCTTGAAATCTACTTTATATTTGTCTCACAAATAACAGCACTGTTGTCACTGATAAAGGTCTAGCTTTAGAAATGATGTAGGCTAACGTTATTTTACATTTTACATGTAAAATAACGTTTGTGGGCAGAGAATATTAGCTAGACAAACTAATGTGAGCTATCTACAAAAACATAACAGTGTGCATAACATAGGTTTAAGTAAAATGTTTGCCAGCTAAGCTGCCTGGGATTCATTTTTTCTCAGTAAAAAAAAGAACATGATACGATACATAGACAAAAGCATAATTACAAAGCATAGCATGTATAATGTAGGCTAAACACCACAGCTAACTGGTTGACTTATAGCTTAAAAACCATCTTAGTTTTCATATTATGATCAAGCCGTTAACATTACCTGAACTTCTTGGTGGTTAGCCTTAATATGCCGCTTAAGGTTTGTTGTGTTCTTTCCAGATATTTTAAAACCACATGGCTTCCCGTCAGATATAATTAGGCATTCGGATTTTCTATCAGTCTCATTATATTTGAAATGGGACCAAATATCCAGCCGTCTCTTTCTCCCTAGCATGTTGCTGTCATCACTGAGTACATTTGCCTTTCTGTGGTTGCAGAACTGTGGCTTGCACAAGTGTCGCCCTGGCATAATGTGCGCAGCACAGGAAGCAGAACAAAGTTAACATGCCATCTAATAAACACAGTATTTGGATTGTCATTTAGAGGGAGAAACCATTGCCTATATTTTGTCTCCTCGTTTTATTGATGAAAAGAAAGAGATTTTATCTAAGTTTTTATTCTATGACGTACATTTTAGTCTCGTCTTTTTTCGTCAACAATATCACGTTAATATAGTCACAGTCAGTGTTCAAGGACATTGGTTCCGTCTCGTCATCGTCTCGTCTTAGTCATGGAAAAAAGGGTCGTTGACGAATATATTTCGTCTAGTTTCGTCTGACGAAATGAACACTAGCTTTTATACCTGCACTCCGCTAATCAAGACAATCCAGAAGAGCCGCGGATCCCACCAGTTCAGCGGCGGCAAGCATTCAGCAACCCCAGCTCAAACACGCACCCGCGGTTCCCAATTAATTTCGCCGATTACGGCGCTCAACTGTCTACTTACCTACCGACACTTTCATCGGAGTAGCAAGATAACATTATTTTAATATAACACCCTAGCCAATGAACAATTCATAACACGCGGTTTTTCGGCACCTGTCCGTCCCAGTTTTGGGCGTGTGAAGTCATTCAGATTCTCAATTTAGATTATTTGGTTGACACAAGTGAGCTAACCAAGAAGCTAATATCTAAAACAACTGGTTAGCGAACTCGATTCGTAGCTATTTTGCGACAAAAAATGAACTGGATGTCCAACTTACTGGCTAGAATGACTTTTGCTGGTGTGTTTACGGAGCAAGGAATAATGAAATTAGACAATTTAGCAACACATATTACAGACATTATCCTGCCACATGCATGCGTTACAACTGTCCTCCCGGAGCGTCTCACGTAGGGTTGCCATATCTCACAACAAAATGCTCTTATCGTTGAGAAAATGTACCACCTCAAGATACGTTTTCACGTATTTTCCCATGTCTCCACTCACCAAAAATCTGTACTTGGAAGAGAAAATACTCGGAAATGTGATTTGTAAACGTCACTCATGGTTTTAATTAAGGGAATTTAGCATATGAAGTGTGCCAGCGTGTTTACAGCCAAAGCAATTCTTGCTGGAAGACAGAGGCACCAGATGTACCTATTTAATTGATGTGGTTTTTCACTTTTAAGAACACTTTTCCATTTTTAGGTAATATCCGCTGTTCCGAAATACGTGCTATACGTGCTATACGTCCGATACGACTGTGCGGACCAACTCTGTGGTGTGGTCAGGTACATGTTCAACTTGAGCCTTAGTCTGGAGAAAGTCCCGGCCCTGTGGAAGACCTCCTGTGTGGTTCCAGTGCCTAAGGTGGCACGCCCTAAGGAGCTGAACCACTTCAGGCCTGTTGCCCTGACCTCCTACCTGATGAAGACATTGGAGAGGATCATCCTGCATCACCTGCGACCTCTGGTGAACTCGGCGCTGGACCCCCTACAGTTTGCCTACCGGCCGGGCCTCGGGGTAGAGGATGCAGTTATCTACCTCCTCCACAGATCACTGCTTCACCTGGAGCATGCTGGGAGCACTGTGAGAGTCATGTTTTTTGACTTCTCCAGTGCTTTCAACACCATTCAGCCTGCACTACTGAGGGCGAAGCTGGAGGGAGCAGGAGTTGATTGTCACCTGACTACATGGACCATTGACTACCTCACCAACAGACCACAGTATGTGAGACTCCGTGACTGTGTGTCTGATGTGGTGACCTGTAGCACAGGCGCCCCTCAGGGTACGGTGCTCTCTCCCTTCCTCTTCACACTCTACACTTCAGACTTCTGCCACAACACCAGCAACTGCTACATCCAGAAGTTCTCAGATGATACAGCCATCGTTGGATGTGTGTCTGAGGGGAATGAACTGGAATACAGGGAGGTCATCAAGGACTTTGTCAGTTGGTGTGAGCTCAACCAGCTCTACATCAACACCAGCAAGACAAAGGAGATGATCGTGGATTTTAGGAAGAGGACACCACACATCACGCCTGTGAACATCCAGGGTATGGACATTGCGCTAGTGGAGAACTACAAATACCTGGGTGTTCACCTTAATAACAAACTGGACTGGAGAGACAACACTCATGCCCTGTACAAGAAGGGTCAAAGCCGCCTTTACCTGCTGAGGAGGCTGAGGTCCTTCGGAGTGTGCAGGGCTCTCCTCAGGACCTTCTACGACACGGTGGTGGCCTCAGCCATCTTTTACGCCGTGGTCTGCTGGGGAGGGGGCTGTACGGACAGGGACAGGAAGAGACTGGACAAGCTGATCAGGAGAGCAAGCTCTGTACTGGACTCTCCACTGGACTCTGTGGAGGAGGTGGGTGAGAGGAGGATGCTAGCCAAACTGGCTTCCATCATGGACAACACCTCCCACCCCCTGCGTGAGTCTGTGGTGGCCCTGAGCAGCTCCTTCAGTGAGAGACTGCTTCACCCACGGTGTAAGAAGGAGCACTACCGCAGGTCATTCATCCCAACTGTGGTCAGACTGTTTAATAATAAATAAACCCCACCACTCTAAATACACTTGGTTTTGCACATCTCTAGTTTTTGCACATCTGTGGTTTTTCTTATTTTTCTGTTTGTTTTTTTATTCTTAATGTACACTTATTTACTATTTTATTGGTTCTGTTTTTATATATATATATGTATATATTTTTGTTTGTTTTTCTTCTTCTGTATTCCTTTGTGTTTTTGTATTTTTTACATTATTGCACTTTTGCACTTTGCCACTCTTTCTACCTCTGTCTAAATGCTGCTGTGACATGTGAATTTCCCCGCTGTGGGATCAATAAAGTTCTATCTTATCTTATCTACATCATTTCTTTACCACTTCTACGTTTCGCCAATCAGCGGAGCAAATTTGTCCAACATGGCAACACAACTGACCCCGAGTGAGCGTGCGGTTTGCACAAAGAAATCGTAGCACAGCGACATGCACTGGTGGGGAGGGCCTTCCGGAACTGGGTACTGGTCCTCATATATTCTTGTCCAACCAATATGCTGTGTTATGATAAAGTAGTTAATACTATTTCTGTTGATTGCGTCTTTCAATTTTACTGGCCAGTGACGAAATTTCCGTCTGTGGCTATGTTTGGTACATGCTTTAGAGTCGTGTTGTAACGCACAAAGTCACTGGCCGCGTGGCCTAATGGATAAGGCGTCTGACTTCGGATCAGAAGATTGCAGGTTCGAGTCCTGCCGCGGTCGGAAGCTTTTACAGAACAGAAAGATCTTTACTTTCATAGAGGAAAATATCTGTCTTTTCAAAAGCAACGCCCCCTCTTTGTGGCACTACAATTAATTTCTGGTGTATAAAAAGTCGTATTTTACACATAAAAATATTTTACATTAATAATGAGCTGCAATTCATGACCAGAAGGAACATGCAACTGAATGATAAAACTCATTAATAACACTAATGTTTAAAGACATACATTTGTTTGTCATTATAGAAGTTACTAAGCTTTTCTGCAAATGGTTACTTGCCATCTTCTGATTGCATACCATACCATAATGTAATGTATTGAATGGAAATAAATTTTAAATCCTATTTAATCATTTAGTGAATCCATCCACATTTTATTTAAAAAATACAATAAGAGAAACTCATTGCTCAGTTTACAGCAATTACTGCAATCATATGTATAAACATATTGTGGAAAAAAATTTAAGGTATAGGAAGATCAATCGATGGATGTTGAATCATAAAACAACATTTATAATCTCACACAAAGTGACTTTAGAGTTTGCTTTCCTGTCCAATTTAAATTGCAATACAAAAATTCTTCACTTGTCCTTTGAGTTGAAATGGTCACCTGTTCTGGTTGAATTGTTTTATCTTTACATTTTCCTTTTGATGTTGTCCATTAATATGAATAAATATGTTATTAAACTGTGCTATCACAAGCAAAAAATGCATATCTTTTATAGATGTGATGCATGTGTTTATTGAGTTTTTATGCTACCAGACAGACATGCCATGTTCATCCCCCTCACCCATGCTGGTTTTGGGCAGAGGACCAGCTGGTTCTCCTGCTGCTCCAGTGCTGCACAGAACTGATGAAGAACCTGGATCAGGCTGCGGTTCTCCTGTAGGAGAGTCTGGTGTTCCCTACATGCCTCCACACTCTGCTGGATGGCTTGGTCATGGTTCTGCTCCATCATACCCAGCTCAAACTCCAGTGCCTGCAGCCTAGACCCAGCGTGTACCCACACATAGGGAAATCCATCTCCCCAGTGGATATGTTGGAGAAAATTATTGAAGTCATAAGTGATGTAATTATGTGGTATACCATGCATCATCCAAAACACACAGACTAAATAGGGCTACCTTATCAAATGTTGCCTCTTTGTGTCTCCCAGAGATGAAATCAGAAAGAGTGCTTCCTCCTCGTAGCTGGACTGTAACTGCTGGTGTAGGAGCTCTGCCTTTCTCCACAGGTGATCCTCCTGCAGCCCTACATATAAACATTGATGATTACTCATACCCAAAAACAAATGCTCTTACATACACAGACAGAAGTACTTGAATGACCAGTGCATAGCTGGAGCTCAGGGAACCTCCTAATGTTATTCCTAGTCCCTCAAGCTGTCCAATTACCTGCCTGACAGGATCCACTATTAGTGGTAGTGATGCAAAAATACTTCAGTAGTAGTATTAGTAAAGTAGTGTTGGCAAGATGATTCCCTTCACTATGTCAGGAACCAGTTAAAACTGGAGCACTGGCTCTCACCCAGCTGCAGCAGGGCCGCCATCCTAGAGGGTCCTAGCAGAAGGCACTGTTTCTGTGCCTGATCCCTCTGATGATACACCATGGTCAGTCAGACAGACATTTGTTCCTTCTGGTGCATTGGTCAAGAATTCATTTGGAACTGATATACAATGCAGTTAACAGAAAAAAAGCATCCTAGATCAAAGTAGACACATCTACACAAAATATGTGTGGCTAGTTTTTAACAACATGTGCTATAAAACATATAAAAGATCAGTACAGTCCTCAGTCAATCCTACCATAGATCAATAAGTGGCAGTAGAAGGCAGTAAAACTAAAAAAGGTTTTCCCCAAGTAGAAATTCTGCCCTCTCACAATTCTTTTTCTGTGTGAGCAAGAACAACATTCATTCTCACTGAAATCACCAAGCCCTGAACTTTAAATGTAAAATGAAGGACTTTGTGTTGTTACAAAAATATACCTTCTTTACTTTACATTACCACTGGTCTCATAATGGGCCCACCCAATATTTTGTAAAAATGTATTAATAATTATTACGTTACATAGTTTCAAGAATATTAATATTAATGTTCTTGAAACGCATACGCATAGGCAATAATACATGCATATGCATACAGTTAGGCCCAAAAATATTTGGACAGTGACACAATCTTCATGATTTGGGCTCTGCATGCCACCACATTGGATTTGAAATGAAACAACTACAACGAAATTGAAGTGCAGACTTTAAGGTTTAATTCAAGGGTTGAACAAAATATATGATTAAACATGTAGGAATTGTAGCTATTTTTATACAAACGCTCCTCATTTCAGGGGCTCAAAAGTAATTGGACAAATAAACATAACCCTAAGTAAAATGTTACTTTTCAATATTTTGTTGAGAATCCTTTGCAGGCAATGACTGCCTGAAGTCTGGAACCCATGGACATCACCAAACGCTGGGTTTCCTCCTTTGTGATGCTTTGCCAGGCCTTTACTGCAGCTGTCTTCAGTTGTTCTTGTTTGTGGGTCTTTCTGCCTTAAGTTTTGTCTTGAGCAAGTGAAATGCATGCTCGATTGGGTTGAGATCTGGTGATTGACTCGCCATTGCAGAATATTCCACTTCTTTGCTTTAAAAACTCCTGGGTTGCTTTTGCAGTATGTTTTGGATCATTGTCCATCTGTACTGTGAAGCGCCGTCCAATCAACTTTGCTGCATTTGGCTGAATCTGAGCAGAAAGTATATCCCTATACACTTCAGAATTCATCCGGCTGCTTCTGTCTTTTGTCACATCATCAATAAACACAAGTGACCCAGTGCCATTGAAGCCATGCATGCCCATGCCATCACACTGCCTCCACCATGTTTTACAGAAGATGTGGTGTGCTTTGGATCATGAGCTGTTCCAATTCTTCTCCAAACTTTCTTCTTCCCATCATTCTGGTACAGGTTGATCTTAGTCTCATCTGTCCAAAGAATGCTGTTCCAGAACTGGGCTGGCTTCTTCAGGTGTTTTTGGCAAAGTCAATTCTGGCCTTTCTATTTTTGAGGCTGATTAATGGTTTGCACCTTGTGGTGAATCCTTTGTATTTACTCTCATGAAGTCTTCTCTTTATGGTAGACTTAGATACTGATACACCTACTTCCTGGAGAGTGTTCTTCACTTGAGTGGATGTTGTGAAGGGTTTTTCTTCACCATGGAAAGGATTCTGTGATCATCCACCACTGTTGTCTTCCGTGGACGTCCAGGCCTTTTTGAGTTCCCAAGCTCACCAGTGCACTCTTTTTTCTCAGAATGTACCAAACTGTTGATTTGGCCACTCCTAACATTTCTGCTATCTCTCTGATGGATTTCTTCTTTTTTTTTCAGCCTCAGGATGGTCTGTTTCACCTCCATTGAGAGCTCCTTTGACCGCATGTTGTGTGTTCACAGCAACAGCTTCCAAATGCAAACGCCACACCTGGAATCAACTCCAGACCTTTTAACTGCTTAATTGATGACAGGTTAACGAGGGAAGAGCCCATGCAGCCTTGTTATTTTTTTGCAGCCTTCTGAGTCAATTGTCCAATTACTTTTGGTCCCTTGAAAAGAGGCGGCTACGTATTAAAGAGCTGTAATTCCTAAACCCTTGCTCCAATTTGGATGTGAATACTCTCAAATTACAGCTGAGAGTCTGCACTTTAAGCCCATATTGATTATATAATTATATCCTGAATATGTTTTCGTAAACAGCTAAAATAACAAAACTTGTGTCACTGTCCAAATATTTTTGGGCCTAACTGTATGTGTATTTTTTATGTCTTGTGTGTGGTTTTGAACATGTCTGAAAATGGTGCCCACCCACAAATTTGGTTTCATGACACCCCTGATCTCCCAGTTCATGGAAGTCAATGATCATTTGTCTGCAGTCTTCAGACCCCAGGGAAACAAGAGGCCTTCAGAGGCCTCTGCGTAGTTCCAGAATCTTACACTGAACTTAAAAAAATGTTTGTCTAGATGTTTATTATTATTGTTTTATGAATGTGACCTTCATGCTTCATGGAATGAAATGAATTCTTTGTGAAAAATATTAATTTGTTCTGTGCAATGTCATAGACATTACAGTATAATACAAAAACTTCAACCAGAAAAAATCGAACACACGCCTTTTCTTTTATGTCATGTTTTGTGTTCCTCATTGTCCATATCATATTATATCAGTGTGTTGTATGGGATACATGTGTTATTATTGGTTGTGGTTCTCTCTGTGTTGTACAGTCTGCAATACTAATTTATGTTAAATAGTTGTTTTGTTTCCAAAATGGCTTGTCCCATAGCACTATTAATTTTTTACATGATTACATTTGATTATCTGCAATCAGCAGACGCTCTTATCCAGAGTGACATAGGTTATTGATATGGCAAAAAGAATATGGATAAATTTTGATATGGCAAAAAAGAATTTCTCCAGGAACCACTTCATGATGTACTACAGTTTAGTTTTCAATTTGACGGTTGAAAACAGAACATATTATGATATGCGCCTATTTTCGGATAAATGCTGAAAGAGAGGTGCGGGTCTTATATTTTTCCCAGCAGAAGGAGGAAGCATTTACCTCTAATGTCTCCTAAGAGCAGACTTCTTAGTCCTGATGTTAGATTTAAACATTTCTTGTTTGAAAAAGAAGAGGTCAGCAATTTACATGGAACAAAAGAAAAGATACTCTTGATTTTAGAGCTGAAAGAATATCGGGCCTAGTAATGTTACTAGGTGATCAAAATATTTTCATGACGCTTCTCCGTAGGTTAGATATACAGTAACTAATGAATATGTATATCCAAAAGTTTATTGGCATTGGTTTTCTACGGTAACTCACTGTGCTGCTGGATCATTCTCTCCCTTAAAACCACTGACCTGAGTGAAAGTTAGAGGTTACGCATGCGAGGTTGCCAGGAGACCCTGTGTCTCTGGTACACAGACTTCACAAACACATGAGAAGAGCCTGCATTTATTGTTGTGCGTATTTATATAATATCATGAGATCACCATGTAATACAGATGTTGCGTCCAAATCAGGGTTTCTTATGCAATCTTGTACAAGGGTTCTAGATGCCCCTGACAGAAAAGCATTCTATCTGTAGGCCTTTATGCTGTTTTTTTTTTTCTGGTGGGTGGCTGAGAAGACCAGACTTTGTGTGCGCTTCCTGTATACGTGTTCACCTTGACCGCTTATGTTTCTTGGTGCCTTGCTTACAGCAAATTCAGAGCAGGAGTTGCAAACCATGAGAAATAACTTCCTTTGTCCATTTTCATTTTCTTTTAAAGCTCATTGGAAAGATGGAAACAATTGTTATAAGTGAAGTTATATACAGTAGGCCTACATAGCAATATGAATATATGGACACATGCGATAGTTTTTTATATATAAAAATTGGTTCCCCTACTTGCCTGACACCAATGTTCAGCCAAGCTGAATTAAGTTGCAATGGCCACAACCTGGAAGGGAAAAAAAGACCTGCATTGTGAGTTTGATTGGCTTGCAACCTCCTCTTCCTGAAATATTGTGTAGGGACCATATATGATATAGTTCATTTTTCGGTACACAAAAGGATTCCCCAGGATTTATATATGAAGGCAAATAATAAAAATGGCAACCAATATGATAAAATTAAAAGATCATTTTATTTATTATGGGCCTATTTTCCCATGATTTTAAGGATAACTGTTGCGTTTTGTTCTGTTTTCCCTTGTTGTGATCAGTGTTGCTTTGATTTTTGGCAAATAGAAAGAAGGTGACCATATAGCATCAAGTAAAATCAGGTTATCTTATTTCCCTGTCTTTCCATACCTGGTTAAATGCCTAATTGGATTGGTTGTGGTGTAGAGATTTTTAATTTTCTTAATGTTCAGTCAACATGGGGGTAGATGGAGCAGATGGTCTATTGTTGTAGTAGTCATTGAACGTAAACACCCCTAAACGAATGAGTACACATTACAATGATTCTCATTCAGTGTGTCTGCAGTTCGTTCGTTCATCAAGTCATTTCATTTTGTTCAGTCTTCCACTATATCTCATTCAGTACATCTCGTTCAGTGAATCTTGTACAGTTCATTTAGTGTGTTTCCCTCTCCAACCACAGGATGACTCCGTCCATCGTCATATCGTGCAATTTAATAGCCTAGTTTGTCAGTTGTTTCATGACGTCAAATTAGCCTAATTATCTAAAATGGGATTACAGCCCTACTGTTTAAAAGGCCATCCCCTTTTCCCCCTTTGTTAACGGTTCATTCCAATTTTCAGTTGGTACGGCCCGTCTCATAATTGTTTTGGATGACGTAAGCCAGACTTGTCGTGTAAGGCTGAGTTGCAAGTTTTGAGCTGTTCTGTGTTCGTCCATTTCCTTTGGTGTGCGTACATATAAAGTGAGTATTGCCATAATGTTTTCAGTTTAATAATATTTATGATGTGCTTTCGGTATTGTCTGTTTAGTTTGTTCGCTCCGCGAACGGTGTTCTAAGTTAAGCATGTTTTGTTTCCCGTGTAGTTACCCTTGATAACTACCTCATGCCTAAGCCTAGCCAGCTACATCTTTGTTCCGTATTTAATATGTTGAACCTTGTAAATATTAGAGTTTAAGTCTGTATTCCGACGGAGCAATAACCTATACTGTCGTTAGTTCGTTTAGTGTGCTATAAAAGTTTCGTGTTCCCGTGTATTTATAATTATCCGTTCTTGTTATTTATTCTGTGGTGATATGTAGTGTTAGAGCGCCATCTTGTGGCTAAATTGAGTAATATCACCTGTATAGTTGTATAAATTGCTTGTATATGCTTATTTCATGTCAGTTGACTAATGTTCATTATTGTTTATGTTTGTTTATTGTTTCTTCTAGAAAACCACACCTGTTCACCTCCTTACTATTTTATTGTACTTCAATGTACAGAAGCTCCCTGTAACAAAGAGTTGTGGCAACCTTTCAATAAAAGGATTAACATTATACTTGGACTAGTGATTCTGACCGATCACCTGCAGTGGGCTAGTTCTTCCGAACCCGGCACATCAGTAAGTATTGGAGTAGCCACAGTCAGCCATTCCTTCAGTTCACCACTCTAGCGGTGAAGCTATTTATTTGATTAGGCTATTTATCTTATTTTTCACGTAGACAGTGCGTAAAACTGCAAGGAACGTTGATTTTTCAGTGATGTCACCTGAGCATAAAGGCACTGAATGGTGCTGGCTCAAGCAACACCAAGCCTGCATTTGATGCATTGAAGAAGAGCATATCTATCCTGCCCACACTGAGATACTATGACATCCACAAGCCTGTCACACTTACCTGTGACGCTTCCAATTTGGGACTCGGCACAGCATGTCTACAAGAGGATGCTCCCGTGGCGTATGCCTCACGCACATTGACACAGACAGAAATGTGCTACACGCAGATTGAAAACAAACTTTTTGCACTAGTGTTTGCATGTGTAACCATGAGGTGTGGGGCAACTGCAATGCTCAACTACACCACCTTGGGAATTTCGCCCAAGGAAATAGTTTTATCTACGTAAACCCCAAATGTACACCTACTTTACAAGTAAGGATTCCCTCCAGTTCTTTTATAAGGATAAGACAGACGTGATTCTTGAAGGCACAATCATTTGAGATAAAAAATAGTTCATTTATTGCAATAATTTCCACAATTATACAGTAGCTTAAATATGTAAAAAATAGATCCTTTCCCCTGTAAGAAACTTACAAATACTATGCTATTAAAAACTGGGCTAAGAGCTGGTTGGGGGGGGAGTATACTCACCACTAGGGATTCCCGTATGTGAAAGATACTCACCCAGGTGCAATCACTCTCAAAACAGCAAACGTGTGCCTATGTGATAAAGTGCAGTTAGCGTTGAGACACACAGTGATAGGAATACCCCTATGCTAACCGCCCCACCAAACAGCGCCTTGCCCACTATACTAAAACGGTTCTAAACGGGATAATTAAAACAGCTACACTACAGCCAGTTGGCTTGTGTTTAATTTGCATTTCCATACGCACGGCAATACACATAACACACACAGTTCGTGAGGTCTAGCCTAACCCACACTGCTGAGGGTGGAACTATCTAGAGGCAAAACAGCAGCTAGTGTTGCACGAGGGACAACCTAAAACACAAGAACACAACAATCAATACCGCATCGTCGAAATGCGAAAACTACCTTAAATGCTGGGGAGACGAACTTACAACAGGAGTTATTACCTCACAGTGAAAGTAGTACTGCTTACAGGCAGACAGAGGCAAACGCGATGGCCACAGCACTGGCCGACAGATACTCTAAGCAAACATAAAAGCATCGGGTTAACAATATATGTGTGGACATACACGCATGCACTCCAAATTTAACAACGCTACGGACCATACATACCTATACAACAGCTAATGCCAAGATTGCCTCGGTCAGGCAAGCACAGGACAGCTGGCAGCATGCAGTCCAACACCACTGTATAAGCAGGAAACAGGAGATGCAAGGATCCAGAAGCAGAAGCTTAAATAGGAAAAGCTAAGTGGCTAAGCGTGCACTACCACACCCCCAATTGTCTAAGCCACGTAGAATAAAAGGGGACAGCCTACCCAGGTTACACATGTGCTAAATTCAATGACTACATCTATGGAAAACCAATCCACATTGAAACGGAGCCCCCACCATTAGTCACTATACTCAATAAGCCCATAAACAATTCACTGGCGCGTCTGCAATGCATGATGCTGAAACTGCAGAAGTACAACTTCATGATGACCTACAAAAAAGGGAAACACATGTACCTGGCCAACACACTCTCACTTGCTCCAAGGAAGAACACAGAGCAACTGAGCATTGAAGAAGCTGACTTTGAAGTCATGTCAATGAAACACATCTCCTCATCAAGACTCAATGAGCTGAGGGAACACACATCCCTGGAACCAACACTTCAGCACCTATGCCGAACAATCCACCACGGCTGGCCAGACCATCAGACAAAACTTCCAGCCGAGCTCTGTCAGTACTTCCCATAAAGAGACGAACTCACTGTTGATGATGGCATTGTGATGAAAGGCCCAAAAGCTGTCCGCAGTCCAACAGGCTAGTGGAATAGGCTGTACGCAGTGCAAAAGAACTGATGAAGGAATGCAAAAGGAATAGAGCAGATGTATTTCTCAACTTACTCAACCTGAGAAACGTGCCTTGTGACAGAACCCTTGGTTCGCCCTGTTATGGGTATGCCACATGACGTCATGGTAAAGGGTGCACAGAGTAGGGGTTAAGGGTCACGTGACGTCAGGGTCACGGGTGCACGAAGGTGTGCACCTCAGGTATTTTAAATGTCTATGGCGGCAAGCACGGTGGTCGGGGATTACCGTGAGTACCTGCGTGGTTTATTGTGTGTATATGATCATTCTCTTGTTTAGAGTCTAACTATAACTATGTATATAGTCCTTGAGACGGTGGTGCATTTTGTCGCGTTTATTTTCTAGTGTTTGTTTTGGGTAGAACGGCGGAGCCAGTCCGCCGGTCTATTGCAGACTGGCCGGTCCCCACCCGTTTTATTTCATTCTTTTGCCCACCGATCTCCAGAACCCATCTTTTCTTACCTCCACATTACTTTCTTCCCTCTCAAAAACCGCTCTTTTCTGAAATTCTTGTGCACCACTATCTCTCCACCTATCTTTCCTCTGGCCTGTATAAGTACTACCTAGCCAGATAAACACTGAATCTTCGCCGCTCGTCAAATGTCCCCGCTGGACGAAACATCAAAGAGTGAGTAGCCCGGTTGCTTTACTTTCATGTGCGGAATATTTATCCTGCCAATTGTCCTGTGACTGCCTGTAGTCACCTTTTGCAGGAGTCTGGCCGTAACATAATTTGGGAGCTCATCCGAGATCTGTTCTGTGTCTCAGTCGCGTTTTGGTGCAACTTAATGTCCGGTGTGCGACATAAAATTTTGCATTGCGGTTTTGCTTGTTGACGAGTGCTGGCAGTGAAAGTTGGGGCCGGATCTCAGTATTGTTGTGGCGTCGCCTGCATTTATTTCTGAAATCTCGGTTTTTATAAAAAGGTTTTCCTATTTCTTATATAGTGGCAAGTGTGTTGCAAAGAGGGAAAATGGTTTTCGAACTTGGCGAGTTTGTTGCTAATCCGGCAATCGAGATATTCGATAGTTGTTCAAAAGCGAACTTGTTTGAGATTGCGGAGTATTATAAAATCAAAATAAACCGTGCTAAGACAAAAAAGGAAATCAAGTCTAGCATTGCACAGGTGTTGGTGGAACGGGAGATATTTCCAGCTGACGTAAAATCTGAGGAACCTATAGCTATTGAGCAACTGAGATTACAGTTGGAGCTAAAAAAGGTTGCGTTAGCTGAAAAGGAAATTGAATTCCAGTTTAATGAAAAGAGGGAACAGAGGGAGAAAGAACTAGAGATGCTCCGTTTGGAACAGGAAAAACTAAAACTGGAGCATGAGAAGGAGTTGCAAAGTAAGAGAATGGAGATGGAAATGACTTTGCGTATGCGAGAGCTGGAATTAGGCGTGAGAACGCACGAAGCCCCGTCCACTGGGTTTGATGTGAGTAGGCATGTCAGAATGGTTCCTCCTTTTGATGAAAAGGAAGTGGATAAATATTTTCAGCACTTTGAGAAGGTGGCTGCCAGCTTGAAGTGGCCAAAAGATGTTTGGGCTCTATTGCTACAGTGTGTGCTTACTGGAAAAGCACAGCGTGCATATTCTGCCTTACCTGCTGAGCAGAGCTTGAAATATGATGAGGTGAAAGCCGCCATTTTAAGAACATATCAGCTCGTGCCTGAAGCATATAGGCAGAAATTTATAAATTATAGCAGACAGGAGGGCCAAGCATTTGTGGAGTTTGCTAGGGAGAAAGAAACACTCTTTGATAGATGGTGTGATTCTCAGGACATACAGGCAGATTTTAAGAAATTGAGAGAAATGATGTTAATGGAAGAATTTAAAAGATGCCTTCCTGAGGATCTGGCCACACATTTAAATGAGCAAAAGGTGCTGGAAGTGAGTCAAGCCGCAGTTTTGGCTGACGAATATGTCCTCACTCACAAAGGGGGTTTTAGACAGTCCTCCCGAGAGTTAAAATTTGAGGCCAAAGGTGGGCTTAAGAATTCAGCTAGCCAGGAGAGGCCTGTAACGGTCTCAAATGTCACTGACAAGAGACCAGCTGAGGCTGGGACAGTAGCAGGAGAGAAGGGCTTAGGGGCAAAGCAAAAGCTTGTCTGCTTTTACTGTAAGAGGAAAGGCCACAAAATGGCTGACTGTTGGATCCTTCAGAAAAAGAATCAGTCCTCAAAAGGGGTTGCTCTTATAAATTCCCAAATGCCTGTAGTTGAGAAGGTTGTTTCGACAGAGCTAGCCTCATTTTGTACAATATTTAACTCCAGTTCAAGTTGTTTAGACTTCAAAACTTATTTAAGATTGGCCATTTCACCTAATCATTAAAAATCATGATTAGCAAAACCTAATCAAAATAATTTAAATAAAAAAACAGATTTAACAAAATAAGTAAAATAAGTATCCAGCAAGTTTGTTTCAAAGGGAAATACAACACCACCAATGAAAATGCAACCAAAATGCAAAACATTTATTAGTGCAGATATTTTGTCAGTTAAGACTTAAAACTGCTTAAAATAAAGATTTTTCATTCAAAAATAAATTCTCTTAATGATTATGAAGACAATATACTGTATGGACCTCTATTCCTTTGCAGACAAATTTAACAAGTGCCATGGCTATGGTGACTGTTGAGGGCAAAAGATGGACCAAAGATTTTGCACACAAACTACCTGCAGTTAAATCTGTATTAACAGAAAAAGTATCCCAACAGCAAGATGAGATTAAGAGTTGAACTTCAACCGCAAACTTGAACTTCAATATCATTAGTTTTAACACTCAGGCAGGAGATGAGACATCTGAGCTCAACATGGTTACATGGTTTCCGCAGGAGTCTGTTTCTCAAACCATGCACAAGTGAGGAACACTGTCCTCCACTGATGTTCATTAGGACCTTCTGAATAACTTCAAATGTATACCTCAGTTCTTTAGGATAGTCTATGTTGAGAGCAAAAAGAAGACCCATCAGCAAGGCAATGGCATACGGGATGTCCTTCACATCAGGCAGGATCACTCCTTCCTCAAGGATCACTGACGTGGCAATGATGTCTTCTCCGTCTTTCACCATCACAACACCGATTTTCATCCCCTGAGTGAATGTGGCTTCATCATCTGTGGCCTAGACAAGATTTCAAAGAAAGCAAAAATATCTTACTTCAAGAGCATTGAAAGATGGTAATATAGGTAAATAAATGTTGGCATCTACAAGTGATCTCAGGTTAAAGTAAAAAAATGTTACAGGGTTACATCTTCTATCATATCTATTCTAAGGGACGACGCCTTAAATGTGTCCTACATTTATTTTTATACATATGAATTCATAAAACAGAGTCATACTGTTGCCTTTGGGCAATGGTGATGAGCAATGACGTGGCTCTTGAATGCTTAACCATTTTTTGGATATCAGAGCTCTATAGCATGAGGCATAGTCTAGAGTTGAAGAATAGCACAGTTTGTGACCTCTGTACTATTATACTTCCAATTACATCTGATCTTTCCCTAATCAATAATGTGGCCAGTTTGATGTGGTGTTCAAACATTTGTCCGTTTCTTTTGTTCATTTTGGTCTCTTCTGTGGGGTCCTTGCCTTTTCACTAATTCAGTGTTCCTTACAGCTGGTGCACCTATCACAACCGTTTCAACACTAAGATCTGTTTTTACAACCTAGAAAATGTGTATGACATCAAATGCTAAAGCTGTGAGGAACACAACAAGGAAACGGCAAAGACCCTGGAGAAGAGACTGAAAAACCATACCAATACCTATTATCTTCTTACTAAAGAGCTACAAAACAAAGTAAGTTCCATCTGCTGATTAGACAAGCTGACAAACCAAACCTGTTGTCAAATTTGAATCAATTTTATCAAAGCTGGACAGGGCTTTTCAAAGTAACATACTTTTGTGAATGAATGGAGTGCGTATTTTTGTCTAACATCTACAGAAAGCATGTTTATTAGGTATGCTTGAGTAGGTATCACTTTGCAGGACCCACAAACCATTTTAAATTAACTTACTTATTCCTGACCATTGTAATAAAGACATTAAACTATCCTTACCTCAACAGTCTTAAATACACACGAGGGATCCTCCTTAAGGAAGTGGGGAAGGCCCAGCAGAAGAACGGTCCTCCTTCTCTGTGTGGAGCTCTGAATTAAAGAGAAAAAAAAAAACAGGACACCAGTTACTGTTTACTGAGCGCTATCTGTTTGTAGACAGTTAAAATATTACTAAACTACAGTATGTGTCAGCATTCCATCAAAATGTAAACACAGGAATATCAAAAACCAAAACAAGGTCAGTCCTTTAATATGATCAATATTACCATTTGGTCATGCTAATTAGAACATGCAAGCAGCGAATGGTATCCATCCTACAACAAATTCTAGAAATGATAAAATAATGTGATCCTTAAAAAGCTTAGTTGTAGGCAACTGGACTTGCTTATTTTCTTGAAGACATTTCAGAACTGAAAAAGACTCTTGGGTGAGAGGTTAAACTTCTTACAGAAAATAAGCAAGTCCAGTTGCCTGTGACTAAGCTTTTAAGGATTACCATGACCTGGATGACTGAGAACCTTCACAGACATAAAACACTGTACTAATTGTCCAATCACAAATCATGACAAGAGTTTGGAGCTTAGGCACTATCACGGTACTAAGGTATACCATGGTATTTAGAAATTCATTCACTGTTTCATTAAACTGATACAAACTTTCTATCAAAGTGCTGTATTACAGTTCAGTTTGTGCCTAAGGGAAGCCATATGTATATACATAATAAACATTCCCCAAAAATTAAGCCAGAACATCTTAACCGCCCCTGGTGTCTGACTGTATACAGGTCATGCCGGGAACACCGCAAAATACTGTGAAATGTCAATATTAGTAAAATTTCCTTCCTGGTCTGCAGTGCAGATATAAAATAGGTAATATGGTGTTGAAGATGCCAACAAGAAATGTGAGAGGCATGGAAGAACAACAACCATTTGAACACTTACATCATCATCAAGACATCTCATCAGCCTGGTCAATCCCACTATGCTACTCTTGGTTTTGTACAGCTCAAGGAACCTTGCCAGATACTGGTCCAGCCCAGTGAGGAAGGAGCTCTTCAGGTCAACAGATGTAAGCTGAGCAAATTCTGCTTCAATCTGCGGCTATGGGCCAGGGGGAAACAAATGTCAAAGAATATGCTTTTAATTGGCGCTTTAACTGGACACTTTGAATAAATTCATCGAAGTTTAAAGACATAGTTCAGATTATTTGAAGTGGGGTTGTAAGAGATATTTATTCATAGTCAGTGTAGTCCCTACAGTAGATGCTGGTCAACACGCACCCAGTTTGGAGATGCAGAGACAGGCACCAGTAAGGAAAAACACAAAAGTCACACAGCAAGGTGAAGTGGTGAAAATATTATAGCATACACTTAAACTGATATTCATTTCGTTTAGATGTCTAAAGTACATTTTGCTGCTGACCCGGTCCACAGCTGTGCACTGCTAAGGTTCTGACACTGGTACTCCTGCTGTTTTTCCAAACAGATGTGCTGATCGCCATCTACTTTAGGCAATACACTATGGATAAGTACCTCATATAACCCCACTTCAGATAATCAAAACTGTCCCTTGAAGAGCAAAATCTCATTTAAGGAAACAACTTAAAAACTTTCTTTACCTGCTGTTCCGTGAACAAGGCTGGCCACCTTTCTTTGCCACAAAGGGTTCGTCTTCATTAATTTCTTTTCTCCGTAAAGGGAATGTGTCACTCAACATTTTACCAACTTGCTTCCAGTCAACCTTTGTTTTCTTCATCTCAATGACCATGGCAGATCTCTCCATTTCAAGGTCACTTTGGGCTTTCCCCTCTGGAAAATCTGGCAGAAAGTTCACTTCTTTTTTGGCCCTCTTGAGTCTTTTTGAACTTGGTCCAGAGGTACGAGCATTGACTCTGACTTCGGAGCATCTGGCCACTCACAGCTTCTGGCGGATGCTCCCCATTTTGATCTTTAAACTAAACTTCAGCAATACCACCCATGGATGGAGCCTGGTTCCTTCAGACAAGGATGTTTTTGAATGAGAGCTTGGGCCACATTATCATAGTCTATCTTCTGCTAACTTGTCTAAGATGTCAGATTTCATGTTTTTTGATATGTCAAGAAGGGTTCCATCTCTATAGTAGACTTCATTTTCTTACTTCAGTTTTAACTCAACATCGTAAGAAAAGGCAGGAATGACAAATGGTTGAGGCAACTGACGAGTTTGGGTACCAGTGGAGCCCTCCTCAAGGAAAGATGACAACAGGCTTGCTGTGTCTAAAGTTGAGTCTGTGTGGTAAGATTTGTATACCTTGGTGCATACTTTCAAAGTTGCTTTATGTTTAGGAAGGTCTGACATGCAACTTAAATTGCACAGGTCATTACCAATGTCGGGGTCTTGATACTGAATCACGAAGTCCCCCTCCATTCCAAGTTTGGTCTTTATGATTAAGTAAAAGTCATCAACATTCTCAGGCAAGTTGTCAATGGTAACCCTTCTAATGTCATCTTCACTCAAGATGATGCGCAGCAGCATGATGAACCTGTCTGAAAAAAAAGGAAAAAAAAAAACAATTTCACAACCAGATTGAGTGTGGTCATATTACCACTAGCATTCACAAATTTCTCCTAAGGGGAATCAATAAAGGTACATCTTATCATATGATCAGGTCTTTGGAGTGTTTCTACTTATTGAAGTATCATCCTGGTGGCTGATATGTGGCTAAGCCTTTGCCCCACTTGAGGGAAAAAAGCTAAAAAAAAAAAAAAAAAAAACTTACCTTAATGTACAAGAAATGCCTTCGGTGAAATCACTAGTCGACCGTGTATGCTGACAATGGAATGTAGTGGTTCAGCTCTTCAGGTTCAGCTACCATCAGTTGTGCAGGGTCTCTTTTGCAGACTTCGTAACACCTGAGGTGCTCCAAATACCAGGCAGAGAAAGATTCAAGAAGAAAGAATAGCTTGTTGCATACAAGCAACACATGCACAATCTTACAAAAATAAGGAAGTCCACTTGTGCTTCCAACTGACACGAACATTCCCCTGGTATATCTTATTCCATGTATGTACGCAGTTGTGGCCAGAGATACACTGCTCAGAGTTCTACATTTTTTCTCAATAATTTGCTTGACAGAGGAGGCCAGAATGTCCAGAGAAACATTTGATACTCCTTTTACTTCCACTGTTGGTTTAAACAGGCTGGGCATTTCCAGGTTGTATGCCATCATAAGCTCATGTCTGACAGACAGAGTCAATAGAATGTTTTTGAAATTTCTGACATCATGAACCACTTTCTTGAAAAAGCTATGTTTAGCTTCAAAACGTAATGTCCAAACATCAACAAGTGGTCCAAAGCAGCAGATTAAATGAGTATAGTGTTCCAGGAAATGGTGTTTAGGTTTCAGTTTTAGGTCTAGAAACACATTTAGTAACAGTTTCCTGTGTTCACTTATTTTGGCATCAAGGTAACACAAGCTTTCATCTGTAAAGGTGAATGATGCCAAAAGTTCCACAATGTCTTGAAGGTCCAGAATAACAGACCATGCATAATCATTTCCTGGAACAACATCACCTATGAATAGAGGCAGCAACGTCAAAAGAGTCCAATTCTCATGGCTGTTGCCTCCAATAGTTTCACTCAAAAGTACTTTTTCTGAAATTTTCTGTGGACGGTTCTGTCAGAAAATTTATAGGGGAAACGCTGTATGACAGTATTCAAATAATACAATGTAAAGTAATTCTGTCCAATGAATTTTTTCAAACACAAACAGCTCAAGAGGAACAATACCTTCTAGAAGGTCATGTAAAAAGTCAGGAGGAAACCCTCTTATACAATGAAAGTAAGATAATTTGTTTAATACACAGTCTCTTTTCACTCCGTCAGCGCTTTTCAAGTGTTCATTCTCCCTCAGTCTGGAAACCTTCTCATTGTAGGATTCTTTGGTTCTCAATAAAAATGATGTACTTTGCACAGAACAACTCTGAATATCACTACGGCTGACTAAACAAAAACGACAAAACTTGTCAACATTAAATGACTCCTGAAAACTAGCAAGTGAATGTGCTCAAAAATTATCAGATGATACATACAACACTGTACCCCTAATACTGGTTCCCAATCTGCTAATGTAAATCCCTTGGTTTTCAAGCAGTTGGAGATCTCTCAAAAGTGGTTCAACAATCCGCTCATATCCAAATGTCTTAGCATCAACACTTTTAAACAAGAGAGCAAGGTATATGCTAGACAATGATGATCTGTATCTAACAGGTAAATTTGCTATCACCCAGTATATTGCACACAATTTATGTTTTTTTCTTGAAGTGCCTAAAGGGTTACAGACTTCAAAGTCATCAATATACAGACCTAAAGAAATACTCTTATCTTCCCCAGACAGAAGTGGGTTCTCTCTGAAATATGGTCCATCAAATATGGTCTTGTAATGGCCAGGTTGGGAGTCTGTACTGGTGTCTTCTAAAACTTTGTCAATAACATCCCCCCTATTTAACAATCTTTGCAGTGTTTTTAGAACTGGGACATAAACAAAGGTTTTCTTTAATGGCAAATCCAAAACATATTCAACTGGCTCTATAACACCAAATTTTTCTTTTTGTTCTGTTCCCAGACACCCACTCTGGGAAATGGAGCCAAGTGGACTGAGGCTGTGTGAGGCATCTGTTACTAAAGTTATAGTATTTTCATCAATATTACAACTGTGCTGCTTTAAGATCTCCTTTACTGTATACTCAGTTCAACAATCAAAACACCAATGTCATAAATTTCACTGACTATTTCTTGCATGGCTGATTTGGAAACGTGCAAGACTGCTTGCATTCGCAGAAGTAACGATGCAGGCCTTTCCTGAATTTTTTGAGTGGTGTCATGGTGCTCTGGTTCAATATCAGAATTATCAAGTGGAACATGAAAATGATTGTCATCAATATCTGAACGTGATTCAGCTGTTTCACATTCTGCTAATTCCTCAATTTCACATTCTTGGACAGTAATCTCAGTCTTTAAGTCTTTTAAAGTACAATGTTGGTGACAACAAGACTTATGTGATGTGAAACTAGAGAAAACTGTTGATTTGAAAAGACAGTGATTAAAAGGACAGATAACAGTTTCCCTATTCCTCAGATGCTTCCCAAGACGAGCAATATATTGTTTTAGGCTGACTGCCTCTTTAAAGTCACACAACAAGCATTTTACTTTAAAGCCAACAAGCCCACTACTCTGTTCTATGAGTCCATGGTCTCTCAAGTGGACCTGCAGGGATTTTTTAAGATCTGAAATACTGTGCACAGTCTTTGTATATGCAGGGTAAAGGACAATTTCTTCTGTAATGTCTGTGACTACTTTGGTAATATTCAATGATTCTCTTGCGATTTCCACAAAAAAGTACACAGTTTACAAGTCCACTTCATTCACCATTAAAAACAAAGAGAGAGCAGAAAAAAGGCTACAATTGTCATTAGGTAGCCCCTAAAAGATGAAAAGAACACTCAGTTATGAATACAATTACAACCCTATGCATTGCTCAGCCATATGCAATATCCAATTTCTTTCATTTTTTTATCACATTTCTTGTTTTGACTTTCTTTGACTTTCTATTTCTTTAAACAATATTTTTCTACACTTTCATATTACTCATTTTCTAGCTCCCTTTCCATAACCCCCGTGATGCCCTCATCTCCCTCCCCCCACCCAGGATAGGCACCACTAGTATAATGACAAACATCTTTCACAAGTTAAAATTTGCTGGTAGCATATCTGAACATTTCATCACTGAAACTAGCAAGCGAGTCTCAAGAGCTTACTACTAAAAAAGATCATTCAGATTATTTGATGTGTGGTTGTATGAGGTCTATAGTCTGTGTCTTACCTTGATGGCGGTCAGCACATTTTGGAGAAGCGGTAGGAGTACTGTTTAAGAAGTGTGGCAATGTACTGCTGTGGACAGAGTCAGCAACAAATGTATTTTAGAAATAAAGATGCAATAGTGCTACCTGAGGTGGAGCTTCTTTAAACCACTCTATAACTTTACAGCTATTACTTTAGACAAGTTATCTTAACTAAATACCTGACTTTATGTTAGCATAAAATGTGTACACATATACATACACATATAGTGATGAATCAAATTCGTAACAGTAAAATACTGTGCAACAACTTCTCACCTATGAAATTTTCCTTAAGGCATAGTTTCTTTCTTGCATCTGTACATCCAAAAGTAGCACAAATATCTGGCAATGTTGAACGACTCTACTGCTAGCCAACATGTTAAAATTTTCTAACGGCAGGTTTATGTGAGGCACAAACCCATGCCCCCTTCCCCCCACAGCGAGTTTGCAGGTTTTCAAATGAATTAGTCTAAAAATAATCAAAATAAACTCACAAAACGTCAAGAGAGGAAATATTCTTACACTTACATTGCTTAGTAATCAGAAAAAAATAGAACAGTACATCTTCTGAATTCAAGCTTTTCTCTTTCATTGATAAAAGAGCTTAGTTGCCTTGTTAGCTAAACGACCATCATACGCCATAATTTAAACTCGACAGAAAAACAAAAGAAAACTCACCATAAACGTCTTGGCTCGTCTTTCCGCTGCTCCAACAACCGCTAACTGTGGTTTGGTTAAAAGAAATCCTGAATTCACCAAAAACGTTAGATACGACAACTTTCTCAACTCTCTCACTTAACAGTGCGAGAAAACAGGGCCTTGCGATAACGTCCGAAAGTGGCGGGAGATGGGATGGGAGGGACAGAGCGCAAAAACGTTGATGACGTCAGTCTGCCTCCTACACTGACCCCTTTTATCTGGACATCTGGACAGTTTCAACATAGCCATCTTCATGGTGTTCCAGGTCTACTGGATTTCGCGACAGTGTGTCAGCATCTATATTTGACTTGCCAGGACGGTACCTAATCTGAAAATGAAAATCTGCCAATTCGCCGACCCAGCGATGCCCAACAGCATTCAGCCTAGCTGTGTTCAACACGTACATCAGGGGGTTGTTGTCGGTGTATACGGTAAATGTTGGGGCATAGTACAAATAATCATAGTACGAAATTTGGCACAGACTGCCCACTTGAGGGCCAAAAACTCGAGTTTACCGGAATGCATGTGATAATTTTTCTCAGCTGGAGATAGGCCTCTGGAACCATACGCAATAACATGCAATTTCCCACCCTGACGTTGGTAAAGTACGGCTCCAAGCCCTTCATTGGAGGCATCAATGTGTATGTAGCGCCCCCTAGGCCATATACCTGGTACTACAAGGGGCGGCCTGGGTTCTTTAATTAGCCCAATAGATTAATTTAAATCTGGCTGTTTGTTTTCTGTATTGTGTCCTGTCTTTCTATATGTACATAACAAAAATCAATCACAAATATGTAAATATGTAGAATATATTGCTTTAAACAAATGAAATACTACTAATAAATGACACCCTTTTAACCCAAACTCTTCCTCCACACTTATGACTTAATAATAAATTCAGAAACACAATAGGCTAAATTTAAATGTAGAAGGATTTTACTTACGATTGTATGAGTTAAATCAACCAAAAAGTATCAGATATTAAACAAACAATTTGTATTACAGAAATATTAAACAAAATCCCTTCAGCATGAAACAAAAAATATTGGTCAATACCTTATCGGCAAAATATAAATGAATTCACATACCTTAATTCACCTCTGCTAATAAATCACATAAATCCCTCCACAGGGGTACTATTAATACGTTAGCAGTAACACAATGGGAGTAACTGTAATGCAACTGAGGGCGCACACACTCACACAACCTAAACCTAAGCCGGTGTTCTGTCGAGTTATGCTACCTATCGAGTTGTGCTACCCAGTGGTTCTGCGCATGCGTGCCACTCCCACGAAAATGCTACCGTAGCATAACTCGACAGCTATATCTGTCGAGTCGTGCTACCCTGTCGAAAAATGCTACCTTTGGGGTTTGCACTTACCGCTGTGTATATCCCATAAAAGTTAAGCTCTCTAACACTGTTATGACATCTTTATTCATGTATTTTTTAATTTACAAACAGAGGAAAGTGTGCTTTGAGAGTATGGGGAGCATATTTCCATATTATATCATTTTTATTAAAGATTTTTCGGGGTAGCGCATCTCGATAGACAATTGTACCCAATCAAATTATGCTTCCAGTAAACAATCACTTCATGCAGCACTTCATCTCACTCCATGTGCACCGTAAACATGAGGGGAGCATGTTTTAATCCTCCGTTTTAACATCTTTGCTTAAGATTTTCGGGGTAGCACATCCCGATAGACAATTCTCCCCCTATCAAATTATGCTCCCAGTAAACAATCACTTCATGTAGCAAATGGAAAAAAACTAAATGTTGCAGGCCTGAAGCGATGCTAGAGTTCGGAGTGGCCCAAAACAAATGGCCGCTTCGCTCACTGAAGAGCAAAAAAAAAACGAATGCACACCTTAATTCCGTATGGTCAGGAGTGGTTTACTGCACCGAGGAAGGCGGTCGTTCCATGCAGCGATGCCAGGAATCAGATCTTCGTGCAGGTGGAGGTCGGAATCTCAAAGCAGCGACAGCAGGTATCATAGACTCAACGCAGTTTATCTGCGAGCGGTAACAGAAGTCCTCCGCGATAGCCCGTAGCATGTAAAGCTAACCGCCAAGGCTCCAGCAAATTCAATAACTTTTACACAAAAACTGCACCTTATTACCAGTTTAGCTGTAGATATTCTGTTCAAATACTCTACAATGTAAAAGATAATCTCTGACATATATAACGCTTTCCACGTTATATTCTTTTAGTTTCAGAAGCACGTGAAACTCACATTGTCTTCCCGCAGCTGCTCTCTTTCTCCTCTCCTCAACCTTGACCTCTGACCTTTCACCTTCCCATGTATTAAACTATACAAATAATTAAATAAAATTACATTTCACATCAAAATAACAGAAATACTATGTCTTACCCATTCACATAACAAAAGAAATCATTACTTCAGAATTAATATTTCAATCTGAATTAAAACACATTTCATCGTAACCTCCCAGAATTCCTGTTAATGACCCAAATAAGCATTCCTGCGACACACGCACATAAGCTAAACTTAGTTGCTTATTATTAACGAATATCCTACGCTAACAAAAGGGAGCTAACCGATTCCAATGGGTAATTGTGAACTATATCAAATCTAAATTACTCAACACTACATTGTCTGCAATGCATTTTTTCTCACTGCGTTACATGTAGTACAAATGGTAAATTAAAATTCGGGTATGCCAGTACTAGTGCCTGCATCAGCATGTCTACTAGTTTGGCAACAACTGCTTTATGGACAGGGGTCCAGGTGACTGGTGTTCGGGAGGGTAATTGTTCCATCCGGTTTGCTTTAGTTTTGCCTTTGGGTTTCCCCGAGTATTGATGTCACTAGCTTCCTCTTTGCCCTGAAGGAGCTCATACAGGGGTTTAGCAAGCCTTGAAAAATCTTGAATGAATGAGCGATAATAACTAAGAAAGCCCAACAGCTTCCTCACTTCCCCAACAGTACGCGGCTCTATGTCTTTCAGGAGTAACACAGCATCCAAGTCCTTCGGATCAATCTGAATCCCGTCTGCAGAGACTATGCGGCCGAGGTACCTGACCTGATGTTTGAAGAGCTCACATTTCTGTGGTCGTAGCTTGATGCCATTTTCCCGCATCCGACAGAGTACTCGCCGGAGGTCTTCTACATGTCCTTCAAAGGTTTCTGAATAACACAAGACATCATCTAAATAAGGGGAACAACACTCATCCCTTAAGCCCTCAAGCAGACCCTCCATACATCGCTGAAATGCCGCTGGGCAGTTCATTAACCCAAAAGGTAATCAAACCCATTCATATAGCACCCAGGGGGTACTAAATGCGGTGAGGTATCTGGAGTCTTCATCTACAAAGCCTTGGTGATATGCACAGCCCTAGTCAAGAATGGAAAACCATGAATAACCCCCCAGGTTATCCAACAAATCCGGTATTCGGGGCAGCGGGTGGCGATCTGGGACAGTTTTCCGATTGAGCGCTCTAAAATCGACACACAGGCGAAGACTACTGTCTTTTTTTCGGACGCAAAACACCGGTGAGAAATAGGAAGATTTAGACTGCCTTATACAACCCTTTTCAAGCAGGTTGTGTACATAATCTTTTACTTCCTGATAAAGTGGTTTTGGGATAGAAATATAACTCTGCTGAACAGGCACATCATCCCTTAGGTTGATTTTTAGCTTTAAATTTGGAATACAACCGATGTCATTGTCCTTTTTTACAAACACATCACACTCCTTGTAAAGCAACTGCTGAACCACTTCCTTTTCCTTTTCAGGGAGATGCTGCAGGTCAACAGGGGGATGCCACTTGGTACTTGACGGGTGTGACATGCAGTTTCTGGTCTGAACTTGATCATTACCCCTACCAGGAACTTCAGCTGTACTCAGAATGACCCGTTCCTTTTTGGTTCCGTCTGGTTGACTGCGGTAATGGTTACTCAATGGAAGGACCCCAGCAACCGGCCCAATACTGCTTAACACTGTCCTCTGAGGAATGCATATGTCATGTTGTGTGGAGTTTTGGACCGGAATTCTGACAATCTTTGAGGAACCAGGGGGCACATCAATCAGCGTTGGGAACAGTTCAAGACCATCTGTACAGTTTCCTTCAATAGCTGGCTCAAAAATCATTTTCCCTCCCTCTGGCAGGGTTCGAATTCTACATTTAATTTGACTTATTTGACCCAGTGGGACTGTAACACCCTTTTTTCCTACTTTCACAACACAGTTCTGTGCCGCAGCTTCGATTGCCATCAGGCCCACTGAGGAGACAATCATCTCCATAGTGTCCTTCCCGATATTCATAGCCTCACTTAACAGTGCACTTAAATCAACTCCGTTGGGGTCCAGTTCCTTGTGATTTCCCCTTATAAGTTCTTCAATAACATTGACTCCAATCAATGGGCAGTCCACACAACTATGACTCACCAACATTGGCACCTGGATAGCGATATTTCCATGTTGAACACTTTTGATTTCCTGGAGTACATCTATCCACCCCTCAAATGGTACCACAGTGCCATTAGCAGCAGTTACTTGAAGTGGACAGTCAGCTAACAAGCTTTCGAGGGTTTGGATTTTGATACCCGGCAAGTACTTCTCCACCCAACCCCATTACCCCACAATACTAACTTGAGCCCCCGTATCCAGTAGTGCCTGAGAATGTACCCCATTGATCAAACAGGAGAGCAAACACCGACGGCCAATCAGTTCAGCTACTCCTTTCACTTTAGGGGAGTTTGACTTTTGTTTTCCTTGAAAATGTGGTGCAACTGTGTGGTATCTACTGTTAGCGTTTACAGTAAGTTGGGACCTTCTATCTCCTGTGGTCACTGGCTGTCCCCCACCAGTGACCTCCCTTCGTTTCCCGACCTGTGTCCCCTTTTCAAACAACCTATTGCTCTATTGCTGTCTAGCTAGCATGCTAGGCAGGGCTGACAACATAGCTGTTACCCGGTTCGCCACCACACAAATCAGTCAAGGCGGCTATAAATACACTGTATGGGGGTGACAGGGAAAAAAAAAGCCTTACCTTTCTATGTTCCGGTGATGCGTGGCTTCCTTGCTGTCTTGGAGGTGGGTTTTGACCTGTGGGCATGCATGCTGCTCCCCAGCTAGTAATATCCTCCTTCGGGGTGAATGAAGGTATGGGTTTTAAACTTTTATTGTTAGCGGTAAAAGTAGGGAAGCATCCAGCTCCCGAGGTGTTGTTATTACACTGCCTATAATCCACTTACAGTGCCACACGCACACACACACACACACACACACAATGGCTATATGGGTAATATGTTTTGTTAGTGTCAAGTCTTCTGAATAAAGTTTTTCTGACAATGTGTCTGCACAAGTTATTGTTTCCCGCCAATGTTGAAACAACTAAGTAAATGCATTTGATAAACATTATAAGTGCTTAGCAATGTTACAATAAATCTTTATAAATAATTAGTAATGTACTGTTGCAACTTTATAATAAGGGGCCATGTGAATGTTTACGCCTGTCTAAGACAAAATATAAAAACAATTTATATCAACAATTTAATATCTGTCAAATAACCTTAAAGGACTTAGTCATATCTATATTATGAAGTGGCAAAAAGTTATTAATTATATATTACTTAATCATCTAATCAGAAGTAGATAAAATCATGTTAAGGTCAGCTGCAACTTTATAATAAGGGTCCAATGAAGAATGATTCACATTAAAACAAAATAGATGTACTATTTATTAATATATAAGTAAATATGAAGAAGAAGTGACAATAAATACGGTTGTGATCAACAAGGTATTGTAAAGTTATTAATTAGCTTTTTAGTAAAGGTCTATGATAACATGCAATTGCATTTATAACTATCTTAATGTATGTAATTTATTAATTATTTATAGATCATTAAGAAGTCAGTAATTACATGTAAAGTTGCTGTGGGTTATTATAGTAACAAATGGTTTGTATGCAAACACTTAATTTTTAAATAATTAAAAGAAAACTATTTAGTAATACCAATAAGCTACCTTGGTAATTATTAACAATCATCAACAAACTACTAGGTAATGGCTACTTTGCTATTTATTGTGGCCTGTTATTATAAAGTGTTACCGGTCTTCCAAATGGACAATGACCCCAAGCATACTTCCAAAGCTGTGGCAAAAGGGTTTAAGGACAACAAAGTCAAGGTATTGGAGTGGCCATCACGAAGCCCTGACCTCAATCCAATAGAAAATTTGTGGGCAGAACTGAAAAAGCGTGTGCGAGCAAGGAGGCCTACAAACCTGACTCAGTTACACTAATTCTGTCAGGAGGAATGGGCCGAAATTCCAGCAACTTATTGTGAGAAGCTTGCTGAAGGCTACCCGAAACATTTGACCATTAAACAATTTAAAGGCAATGCTACCAAATACTAAGTGTATGTAAACTTCTGACCCACTGGGAATGTGATGAAAGAAATAAAAGCTGAAATAAATCATTCTCTCTACTATTATTCTGACATTTTACATTCTTAAAATAAAGTAGTGATCCTAACTGACCTAAGACAGGGAATGTTTACTAGGATTAAATGTCAGGAATTGTGAAAAACTGAGTTTAAATGCGCGAATAAGTAAGAATAAGTAAGCAGTACTCAAAAAAATTGAGGCAATCAGTTGCCACAATATTTTTGAGTTCATAAACTCAAAATTTTAAATAATCAAAGTTTAAGTATCTGAAGTCTGTAGTACTTGAATTTATGAGTAACACTAAATCAAACTACTCATTTCACCAACTCAAATACTTGGAGTTACTGTTATATGTAATTTTTGATTACCTTTAAATTCAATTACTCATTAAGAAAACTCAAATATTTTCAGTAAATGCAACTTAAAATATTCATCCACCTCACTCATTGCAATAAATTAACAGAACTTAAAACTTGTAAGTATGAAAACCAAGCATTTTGTGTTTAATAAACTCAAACATTTATTTTTTACTACTTTAATTGCCCAGAACTCAAATAATTTACATAAGAAAACTCAAAATCATTTCCTTCAAAATTTAAAATATTTAAGGCAACTGATTGCCTTAATTACATTGAGTACAACTAACTCAAAAATCATCTCTTTTCTGCTCTTGCTCTTCCTGTAACTGTCGATATTTGAAAGAAAAAAATGAAATAAAAAAGTAAAAATAATATATAACAATTGCAAATCACACACTTTCGGCCATGTAGTTGTAAATCAGTAGGAAAACTGCAACATTTACAATTTCTTATGATCTGTTAACTAAAACTCCTGATATGCCAAAATTGTACAAAGATTGTGTAGCTTACTTATGGCTATCCATTTTAAACCTAGCAATGTTTAAGGTGCACTGTGTGTGCCTCAGCAGCAAATCGAATGTCAACAGGTGAATAATGGTCAACACTGACAATGACACATGAACTTTGTGGATCAGGCTCTTACAAAGACACTGGAATCCACTATTTCTTTCCAAATTCACCAATCCTTTCATATATTAAGTTTACACAGTGCATAGATAAGTCCAGACATCACCAGGAAAACATCCTCAAGCCTGGGAAGGCTGACCCCCACATCACTTTCCGGGATGACAAAGATTTTCTCTGGGTTGTAGTGAACCGGACTCATGGCGTTGTCACTGACAGTTGTAAGGAGGGCCACGGCAGCATCCCCAACATCTGGCTCATCCACATCATCCTGGGGGGGGCGAACGGGACAAGATGACAGACACTTATCACATCCATAGAAAAATCATGGGCATTAAAGGAATGCCAAGCAAAGACTTGTTATTATAAGTCTGGGAGGCCATTGATGTTTGTGCCTTTCCTATTACTGAGAAGATGGAATGACTTGCAGTGATTGTAGATCAATTTTATAAAAATCAGTAAAGCCCTAGGGGTCACAACTAAATTTTAAAACATTTCATCTACAGTCTACAGTTGAAAATGTGTAACCTGCCAACATTTACAGAAATGTTGCTTTATGTATGTTACTCATATTACAAAATAAATGAAAATATTAATGGGTTGAAATATAAGAAAGAGCCTTGTGTTTCATTTCTGGGACTTACCACACATGTTCTGAAAAATCCAGAGACTTCCTCACACAGATACACAGGGAGGGCATGAAGAACGGTGGTACACCGTGTATGAACATCGTCTAATTCCTAAAAAGATTTAAGGCATGTAAATACTGTGACACATTTAAAAAACAAACATGATTATATACAGTACCAGCCAATAGAGCACTACAATATCTTAACATAAATCCACAATTAACCGGCTGACTACTTGGTGCAATCACAGAAATGACAAAAACATGGACTATTGAGTGGAGCAATTGTGAAATTTGAATAATTAAATGTAAACCTAACATTACACGAAGACCTAGCCTGTGAACTGTATAATTACCTGCTCATCATGGACTTTCAAAATGTCAGCCAAACCATCTGCAATCTTTCCGGTTCTGGAAGCCTTCTGTCTAAATAAGATCATCAAACGAGGAGTGTAGCGATCAAGCTCAGCATAGAATGTGCTGGGCAGGTTCTGGTTGGTTATCCTTTGGAATTCTGCATAAACCTACAATTAAGAAAACAAAAAAGAATAATACAACATCAGCTGGTTATTTCAAGATTAATTAATTCATGCAAAACTACATATCATGTGACATACAACACTGGTAAAGAAAACAGATCAAATAATTAATCCATAGTACCTCAGTCTGGATATGAAGAGCAGGCCATAAGTCCATGAACCGCTTCACAGGTGGGCTGGACATCACTATGGTCTGTCACCGCAAGGTGAATGTGGTCTGCATCATCTTATTGATAAGAGGTAAGTTTCTCTCAGTCTTCTTTACTTCTTCAACAATGGCCTGCCTCAGATGTTCAAGACTTGAAGGATCCTCTCCTTGGGGGAAGTTGGGCAGAAAGTTGACTTTAGCACGCTTAGTTTTTTTGATGTTTGAGTGAGAAGGTTCACTCTCAAGGTTTCTCCGGCTTCTTTTCAGCATTTACTGTGACTTCCTGACAACCAGCCCTTCTCATTTTGGTCCTGTAATTGCCCATTTTAAACTTCAGGCTGTTCTTCCAGCCATTCCATCCAGTGTCAGATCCTGCTTCTTTCAAACAGGGGTGTTTGGCTACAAGAGCCTCAGCTACTACTGCAATCTTTATCACTTGGGTAAGCCTTAAAGCTGTATATGGTAGATGCAAGCTTCTCTAAAATATTGTGCTTTTGGTCCCTTGCCAAGTTAAGACGTCTTCCACTCTTCTCAAATTCAGCATTCCCTTCCCTTGACGTGTCAGCTCAACGTCAAATGAAAATGTGGGAATCTGAAAAGGACCTGGAGGCCATCTGCTTAGATGTTCCGAGGATGACACGTCTGACAGTATTTCAGTTGATGCAACCGAAGTGGAATCTTCTGATAGTAAAATATGAACTACAGCTTTTTGGGGCAACTCTTCGATGTCAACCATTGAAGTAAGTTTTCCATCAAAGTCCGGATCTTTGTATTGCAAGCTGAAGTCATGGTCCAATTCCAACTGTTCCTTTAAAATCTTAATTAGTGCATCAACAGAAGCTTGCCGAGAGCTGAGTTTTAATTCTCTAACACGACATGAAGGATCATGGGGCTTCGGATGCCATTGCTATAATGAAAACACATTTTAGGTTAATCAACACGTACATTCCAATTAGGGTCACCCAGATTTATATAATATATACTTTACAGCAATTTATATCTGCTGTGTATCAACCAATCCCAAATTCAATATTCAGATTATGCACTGATTGATGTGAAATTGTTGATTTATAAAGAATTACTTACCAACAGAGTGGTCCCAATTTTGTTTCACGTGTATAAACCTCTTCGTAGTCAGCAGTAGCAAGCCATCTATCTTGTATGCAGAGAGCGGAAATGTATCATTGAAGTCAGAGAGCAGGTGGACTGACAGGCTTTTCTGTGTGGCTGACAGCTCGTAGGACCGCAGATGTTCTACATACCAGGAGTCATAATCACAACAGAGAAAGAAAACATTCTGATTCAGAAGGTAGATCTGTGCTATTTTGCAAAATTTAGAGAGTCCCCCACTAACTCCTACTGATACAAATATTCCACTGGCATAGTCTGTGCCATCAGTTTGAAGTTTGGTACACTGTGTCACTAGTTGTTTGTCCTTTAATGTGAGCCTGAGCTACTTCTGGTAGCAATGACACCAAAACAGATTCAACACTGGATGTTGTTGTCTTTGGCTTGAAAAATGATGGTGCACCAAGGTGATACGCCATCATTTGTTGATGTCTGATTGCCAGTGTTTTGTTAGTCATGCACCACTCTCTGAAAAAAGCGATGTTTGGGCCCCAAATCACATGGTCCAAACATGCACTAGGGGCCCAAAGCACCTCACTAGCCTGGGATATTTAGGGCGAAGCCTAAATTCAGGGAAAGCCTCTTTCAGTATCTGTCTGTGATCACTGATTTTGCTAACAAAACAGTCTAATGTTTCATCAGTAAATGATGGACACAATGCTAATTCAACCACCTCTTTTAACTCCATCAAAACTGCCCATGCAGCATCACCCTCTAGTACTTTCCTACCTACAAGTAGTGGAAGTAGTCTGAGCAGAGTGGCATTTTCATGCCCATTGCCTCCTATTGTTCCCCGAGTCAGGAATGTTTTGGGAATTGGATGAGGTCTATTTACTTTATTAGTGTACTGATATGGGAATGATGCGATCTTTTGGTTCAAATACTCTAAAGAGAAGTACTTCAGCCGAATCATTTCTTTAATGCAAAGAGCAAGTTCAACAGGAACAATGCCCTCTAAAAGATCATGTAGTACAGGGGTGTAAAACATACGGCCCGCAGGCCACATCCGGCCCACACAAAGATTCAAAACGGCCCGCGCGTCAACCAGAGGATGTAATACAGGCCCTAATATTTGCGTCAACTCTTTACCTTTACCACAAAACGTAATTCGTCATCCATCCACTAGGTGGCAACAACCTTTTTATTTATTTATTTATTTTTTTATTAGAGGTGTTGACTCTGCTTGTAACATCACAGAGGAATTCGTAGAACTGGTACCCATGACTGACACTACTACGGCTAGCGACATCTTCAGTAGTCTCGCTGTATTCTTGGATAAATTGGGAGTGGACTGGGCCCGTGCCGTAAGTCTTGCGACTGATGGCACACCATCAATGATCGGTGTGAAAGCTAGAGTTGTGGCCAGATTTCGAGAGAAAGTGCAGCAGTGTGGAGGGGGTGAGTTTTGGAATTTTCATTGTATACTCCACAGAGAGGCACTCTGTTGTAAAACACTGAAAATGGACAATGTTATAGCTGTTTTCATCAGAACTGTCAACTTCATTCGAGCCAAAGGGCTCAATCACCGCCAATTTGATAATCTCCTAGCCGACCACAATGTTCACCACAGTCTACCTTACCACACGGAAGTGCATTGGCTAAGCCGTGGGACTGTATTAAAACGATTTTTTGATCTAAGAGAAAAAATAGCCAAATTCATGACTTTTAAAGGGAGATCTGTTGCAGAGCTAAGAGATCCGGACTGGGTTTGCAATCTCGCATTTATGGTTGACATTACAGGGCACTTGAATGACTTGAACACGACCATGCAAGGTCGGAACAAACTGGTCACTGACCTGTACGCAAGTATTCGTGCATTTGAGTATAAGCTAAGCCTTTGGGAAACATAACTTTCCCAAAGTAACCTAGTGCATTTTCCCTCCTTGGCCTTGCAATCCGCTACTACTGCTCACTTGGGCCGCCGCTACACAGAGAAGATAGCTGCATTGAAGAATGAATTCCATACCCGCTTTCAGGCATTCCGCGAACTTGAGAAGCAATTCTCAGTATTTATTGCTCCGTTCACCGTCAGCGCTACTGACGTTTGCAGATCTCCAGGTGGAGCTGATTGATTTACAATGCGACACCTTATTGAAGCAACGTTTTGGTACAGTGAGCCTTGAAGCATTCTATCAGGGTCTTGGGTCCCGTTATCCCAAAGTAACTGCTTTTGCAGCCAGGCTTCTCTCTATGTTTGGGACTACATATCTTTGTGAGCAAGCATTTTCTGTAATGAACATAAACAAAACTGAGCAGAGATCTCGAATTACACATTGCCACCTTAATCATATCATGAAGGTTTCAACAGTGCAGAAACTAAATCCTGATTTTGATTTGCTGGTCAAGACCAAGAGATGCCAGATGTCAAGGAAAAGCAACTAAATCTCTCCCTCTCTCTCTCACACACACACACACACACACACACACACACACACAAATACACTTTTTACTGCCACAAAGGACATAGTGAATGTAAATTGTTGACTGCTCTTGGTTTTTCATTAATGTTAATAATTATACTACAGGTTAGGCCTATGTGTTGAAAACATCAAATGAATGAATGAATGCATGCATGGGAAATGTATGGAAGTTGAATTTGAAAGATGTTACTTTTGAAACCAAATTGTTTTTACTGCCACACAGTTTTTGGAGTGGTGAGGACAGGCAAGTTCAATATGGCAAGTTTACAGCCTGTTGACATATTGAAATTGTTGAATGCACTCATTTTCATTAATATTTCTATGTTAAAAGATATGAAACAAAAAAGTTGGAAATGTATTGAAATGGAATCAAATCAATGAATGGGAAATTAGCCTAGTAGTTGTTTTACTGATTCCCAATGAAACGGTGTTCAAACTGTCTTGAAAAAACAAATCGTACTGCCATGCAGATTTCATGGTTGCCCTTTTTCAATGGATGTTCAATGATTATTTGGCCCTCGATGACCTAGAAATTTAGTGATGTGGCCCTCAGTGAAAATGAGTTTGACACCCCTAATGTAGTATATCTGGAGGAAAACCTGTGATTGGATGGAAGTAATGCAAAGACTCACGTAAGACACAATCACCTTTAACACCAAACTGGCTTCTCAAAGTGTCATTTTCCAGGACATTTTGTACATGAAGATCATGACTGGCTTTGGTACTCTGAACAAACTCTTCCACTCTGACTTCAGTTTCTTGACACTGCTCACTTGTGGCCATACAGAATCTGCAAAAATATTCTCCTCTGAATGACTCTAAAAAGCCACCTAATCCATGGGCAGCCAGATTGTCAGCAGACACACAAAAGATGGTACCTTTCACAATCTGACCAAGAGATTCAATGAACACACCATCCCGTTCAAGAGTGTGAACATCACGTAGCAATGGAGCAAGTACAGCTCCATATCCGTATTTCTGAAGGTCTGTCACTTTAGCTAGCAACGCTAGCTGGATAATGTGTATTGCTGATCTGTATTTGGGTAGCAGATTTGCAAGGACCCAGTATACCGCCCAAAGTTTGTAAACTTTACGTAACGTGCCAAGGGGGTTAGCAATCAAGCTCATCAATATAAAGCTGGATTGCTAAATTTAGACCTTCTGTCGAGAATAACTGATTTTCGTGAAAATGAGAACCATCACAATAAGACATACTGTATAATGACCAGGCTCAGAGTTTGGTTCTCTGATCTTGCTAAGAAGGTCTGTGTTTTTAAATAATTCCTGAATCATTTGAAGGATCGGAACATACACTCTGAGTTGTATTCTATCGGCAATACCAATGGGTAGTTGTCCTCGATAAACTTCTTTCTTCGTTTGGAAGACGACAACTCAGCGCCCTTAGCAGTAAAACTAAATACAACATTTGAGTCCATGACAGCACTGACAACTTCATTAAGCATAGAATCTGTAATATTGTGACCATATCTCTGCAATATATCATTTACTGCCTCCCTGATCAATGGCTGAGATAAAGAGAAAACCTGATTTAAGTGGTCCACTATTTTTTGTGTAGCTGTGTTTGACACATGTAGGATAGCCCGCATCTTAAGAAATAAAGAAGCTACATTAACTTTAAGCTGCCTTTTTAGATTCAAAGTATCACAATGGTCATCATCCTCAGTTTCTGTGCTCTGACCCAGACACTCTTCGAGCGAATCACTGGTGACGACAGAGCTAGTGGCTTGGTAATTGTTAGAATGGTCAAAGACAACATCACTCCGAAGGTCTGATGCAAAACTGCCTTTATGCACTCTACTTTTATGGGAATTGAATGAAGAGTACACATTTGTTGTATAGGTGCAATCTTTGTATGGACATGCCACTGTTTCATGCTTTTTTAAGTGTATTCTTAGGTGACTGAGGACTACAGATTCAGAAAAAAGTTGCATAGATAGCACTTGAATGTCAGAAGTTCCTGACTCTGCCCTGTACTGCTGCTATGTCCTGGAGTATGGTATCTTGACAAATGAGTACTCAGTGCACTAAGTGTCTGAAATGTGCATACGCAATCATTATGGAGGCATGGTAGTGGGCTAACTCTGGAAAAGTGGCTGTGCTGTAATCTACAATGTTTAAATAAATGTGTTAGCGAAACAAGCCAAACACAACTTACACTGCCAGGTCATACTGGAGGCAGCAGCCTGAAACAGAAGAAAAAAAATGTTCTAGTTTCCACCACCTTCAGAAGTAACCACAACTTAAATTTAGCAGCCTAAATTTTCCTCATACTCAATTAATACAGCACATCAAAAACACAAATATAGATCAAAATGTAAACTGATTGGCAAACTATCAATAGATACACACCTACTATCATTAGGTGGCAATACAGGATTTTACACTCAGGACGATGAGACACATTTTATGCTGTGTCAGCTTCATATTTTAACAAAAAGGGATTGCATGCATCATTTCACCAAACAACGAGACATGTTAACACATGCAATGCGCGATAGTCTGCAGATCAGACAAATAATGCGCACAGAAGCAGAACGAGGAGCTTGTGCAGAAGGAAAATCACTGCGACGTCAGCTGAAGTTTACATTATTGATCAGTGAATAAAACATTATTCCGAAAAATGGGACGGTTCCTCGAAGTCCACATATTGTACACTCAACTGAAACTGCACTCAACTTATGTTTGCCTTCACTGAAGTAGGGCATGTGTCCACGATGGTGACGTCGCAACGATTGTCCTTCTGCATGCTCTGCAAACAGGGCGCTAATGTGGCACATATAGAAAATGTGAAGGGTTAGTAGTACATTGCGGTACATTGTATTTATCTGTTCCTATAAAGAGTGTAGTTAATACTCCTGGCCACTGGGTTGCGCTGTGCACCCCGTAATAGCACTGTGTAGCAGTGACGATCTACCTAAAAAAAATAGCGATCGTGAGCTGTAGAAGCTACCAGACAATGCCTGTGTGTTGAGAGTATTATCTACTATTTTGCAGGTGAGAAATTATAAAAAATAAATACTAGTCGAAATATGAGTGTAGGGGTCCAACAACCAGAATTACTAACATAAATTCGGCAATAGGCTGTTATGCAGTGTTTAATTTTATTAGGAATGGAAACGTAGCTGAAGCTAGCACAGAATAGCGTGATAAACAAGCATGGTAAAATGTTTCATTTATATGGCCTAATATAAGCCATCCATCTAGTATCCACTGTTTAAAAGTGTATTTAGCACTTCTGTAATGTTTATAACGAGGTATTTGTTATTTGCAAGAGGGATGGAGTTATATTAGCGTTAGTGAAATTGCGTGTGTAACACCTATGTAGTGCTAGTATGACCTATGTGACTGACTGCTCCACAGATGCACCCTTTATTTAAAATTTTAGTTCAACGCACTACCACAGGTACAAAATGGGCCATGAGGACTCTAGGTACCAAAGGAGGCAGTAAACAGGGAAGCGCACACTTCAGAAAAGTATTTGTTTATAGGAAAAGGTAAACTGAAATCCTCACAAAATAGTTACATGAGTGCAAAAAAACACAACAAAAAATTTCAGAACATTTGTTTACATTACCTCTTTGGATATCAACAAAGTAAAAATCAATATTTCCCTTGGTTAGATGTAGTTCTGGTTACCAGGATATCTTTTATTTCACTAAGTTGTTTGATTTATTAGATCTATTTTTTATTCACAAATTAAAGCTTTCATTAGGTTTATTCTATTGATCCCTATTTAGTTAGAAAAATACCTGACTGCTATTTTGAAATGATTTTTGTCTAATTATATTCAATATACTATTCAATTATATATTGTTATATACCTATGTTTCTTCTCTCCACTTTTAGGTATTTTAGTCTACTGCAGTTTCGCTTCCCAGTAAGTATAACGTAAGTTTAGAACCAAAATAAAACACAATTGAACCTTATAACATCTTCAACATACCACAGTTCAACACATCACAATGTCAAAACAAATTGTAAGTCAGTCAGCTGATATTAAGAGTTCGTGTACAACGCTAAATCTTTCAGTTTCTTCAAAATCAAGTCCTTCAAATAAAGAAGAAAATTACACGTCCGACCGTGCTGGAATCCTCCATTTTGTGAAGCAGTCCGCCTCAATGTTCGTCCTTTCTCGCGGGTAGGCTCGCCATCGTTTTCCTTCTTTCAATTCGGTAATATGGTGGTTCCTCCGTGAAAAATGGATTAAAATAATACATACAAAAAAACTGAACAAACCCCTTTGTGTAAATCACAGAACTAATTTCTGTCGATTCAAGTCTGCTCGCTAGCTACCCAGTAAAGCTACAAAAGTCTCTGCCGATAGCGTCCTGTTGTAGCTAGTGCAAAATCTGTATCTTCAACAAAACTCGTAATCAGTTGTTTTTTCTTTTTCCTTTCTCTTCTAGGAGTCTGACCTGGATGACCACGGTATATCAGGTAAGTATAATCACTTAAAAAGATTCACTTTTAGCAGACTGTATTTTACGTAATCTTCTTTATTTATTCCCGTTCGTTTCAGACGTCCTTTCTTGCTTCAGCTAGTTCTCGTTCTGGTAAGTTCTTTTTTTTAAATCTTTTATTTTTTATTTATCTAGTTCGGTTTTTTCATTTCTCCAGTAGGTGGAGCTGAAACATTGTAATTGGTCATGTTTTGCATTTAACGTATGCAGTGTTATTTACTATTACCTACTTGGTTATACTTTGGCTGCATTATTGCAATAGTTTATTTATATATTATTTAAATATATGTTATTCTTATTAATGTTTAATTTCTCTTTTCTTATAGGCGACTGGATTTTAAGCCTGGGTTACACGTGAGCTAGCAGTGAGCTAGTAGCTCTATCCACTGCATGGCAATCACTTTAATAAACATAACTAGCATGATGCTAGCGGGGATTCAAACTGCCCGCTAATGTTTAGTTTATGGTTTGAGTTTAGCCATATCACGAGTGATATTCCCTGTCAACTAATGCTGTGAATTGATAGCATCCATTTCCTTATGAAGGAAGGAAAAGGAAATTAATGTTTAAGTATAATAAATCTTGTTATACTTTAGGTATTGTTGAGCTGTGTTAAGCTGATATTTTGTAATCAAAAGTAATGCTTATCTTTTTGAAATGTGTTATGCAAACATGTGTAAGCAGTAGTAATTCTCTAACTGAAAATGTAAATAGTGTTAAACATTAAGTGTTAACAGGGTGTTCTGAGGGCAAAACTTTTCTGAGAGCAATGTTTTCCTGCTTATTGATACAGATGTTAATAGTATTGCTTCAGTGTAAGAAATTGGTTGAAAACTGAATGGGCCAAAAGGATGATAATTACCTGAAGGTAATTGCCTGTGCTGTGACAAAACAGTAGTTATCTGTTCTGCAATGGAAGACTGAAAGGGAATCTCACCTGTAGTCATGTTTAAGGGGAAATGCTTACCTTTGTTTATGATGAGAATTTATAGTTATTGTCTGTTGAGAATGTTATATGCTATACTGTGATTCTAGATAATGATACAATGTTAGGGGGAGTTTTAGCATGTATGTGGAAATGTACTTGCTTGATGTATGTTTATTTTTATTATTATACCTAAAAGAGATTGAAGTACTGTGGAAATGCAGTTTACTGACATACAGTCATGTAGTTGTTTCAGGAATATTGAGGCAATTTAGTGGATTATATGGAAATTGTAAGACCTAAAAAAATAGCAATCGTGAGCTGTAGAAGCTACCAGACAATGGCTGTGTGTTAAGAGTATTCTCTACTATTTTGCAGAAAAATAAAACACCCCACGTTAAATGTGTTACCCCAGAGTGGAGTCCTCATTCCTGAGAGGTGTAACACTAATGTGCAATCTTATGAAAGCTAAATATGACCACACTGCATGCTGAGACCTCCGACTAACTGATTAATCTCCTGATGAAATACTACGTAGGGAATTTTACCAGTGGCTTATTATGAAGCCGGTAATCATTCCATCCCTACTAAATGTATTGCTATTTTTCACATAATGGCTATACAAAAATGAATTCAATTTCCTTTAACCTGTAGGTTATTTTATGCTACCTAGCTTGAGAAACAAGATGAGATGTACATGAACTTAACATTAAAATTAGCTGCCCACTTTCGGTGGTAAGGCTGACACAGCATTGACATAAATAGGTTTACCTGTGTGTGATGAATTTCGAGATTTAACTATGAGCAGTCTCTTATACACCATTTTGTGTTTGGCTTCACTACTTTTTAAAACAACACAACAACGCTTGACTAACTATGCAGGCATTAGTTAGGTTCCTAACTCCCAACATAGGCTACTTCACCTATCTAGCAACATGACTCACAAACACTTAAACACAAACAAATATTGAATACTTACATTTAATCCAAGAGTGTCATTGAAAGTGTTCCTTTTTAACAACAAAAATTAAGAAGAATGAAAAGACAAAATTGTCTGGACATGGGTTGGCTTTGGCAAGTTGGTGCAGTTTCCGCGCATAGACTCTCTGATAGCTCAACCGTTAGGACAGGAAATGCAAAATTTCAAAATTAAATACAAGCTGCCGTCTTTTCTTGATATTAGCCTGTATTGTGAAATTTTTTTTTGTTCTGTGTATGCCAATGTAGTAACATATATGTAGGCCTAGGCTTTCAATCTACGGGCAATATCTTATACTCATTACTGATTTAATCTATTTAAATAGGGCATAAACAATATTGAAAATTCAGTAATTTAAGTACATTTGAATTTATCAGTTTAAGTTCTGTTTACATAATCTGCAAAGGAGTACATATTAATAAAAAAAATATGAGTTTCATAAACGCAAAGGAAAGAATGTAATTTTCACTCAACATTTTTAAGTTAGTAGAATTTCTAAACAAATTTTAACTTTTCACTACTTAATTCAATTAATTAATTTCAACATTCTGGTTTACAGTGTGTATTTGGCTAAGGTGTACGTAAACTTCCGACTTCAACTGTATCTACAAGTAAAGAGATGATACGCTTACCCATATCCTGAACTGATGCTGAACGCCGACTAGATGCACATTCATTGATCACCTCAGTTGAACCAAGTTAGCTAAGCTGACAGCTCAGATGGGGTGAAAACCAGCAAACTCAGTGAGTCCCAGGACCAGGACTGGAGAACACTGCCATGATTGAATTTAGTCCAGTACTGTATGTGTAGGCAATGTTGCACAGCATGGTGAATGTCAATTTTGATGTAGTACGGCATTATACATGCAGTGGAAGCTTCTCTCTGTACTTGTATCAAATGCAGACAATAAGCTTGATTGTCATTCTCTCAAAACTGTATTATTATCTGGATATTCTTCAAAACACTTCTATGTCTGCCCCCACCTCCACCTGACACAACCCTGTCAGCAAACGACTTTGCTTCCTTTTTTATTGAAAAGGTGGCAGCCATAAGCAGGCAATTCTCCGAGCCTCTCAGAGATGAACAGTCTCCCCCGGTCAAGAGCGCAGTACATTCAAACAATCCAAAATGTAGCAGTCCTATTACATGTCCTCCTCTGTCCTCCCCGGAAACTGGCGTAACACACTCAAAGCCCTCATGTAGCAGTCCCACTACATCCCCAGGCAACAGCAATTCATATGTGCGTGGCAGTCCTACCGCATCTCCTCTGCCTCCCTCGGTCAATGGCGCATCACTTTCTTCGTTCACCCCTCTCACCGAGAGCGAGGTATCTAAACTCCTGACTTGTAGCCGTCCTACTACATGCCCATTAGACCCTATCCCTACCAAACTCCTCCAGTCTGTCAGGGCTCGGGCAAGGACTCAGTCGCAGACCAACGAATGCTGGTAGAATAATTACAAGTCCGACAGGCAGGAATCGTATCCGCAAAAAACCAGGCAGGGTCAAAAACCAGAAAGGCAGTCCAAGGGGCAAAATCCAGGAACGGGTAACGGAGCAGGCAGGGTCAGACACCGGGCAGGCAGAGGTACAGGCAAACGGCAGAAACGGCAGGCAAAAACAGGTCGAAAAAACAGGCAGGTCGAAAACAGGAGAAGCAGCGAATACAAAGCACGAAACAAAAGGCGGGGACGAAACAGGCTAACGCAACTGTGATGAACTGGCAATGGAACAGGGATACGCAGGGCAGATAGAGGGCAGGGCTGACAACGGGAATGGGAAACAGGTGCGCAGGCAGGCAGGTGAAGGCAATGAGGGAAACAGGCGGGTGGAGACCAGGCGGGGAGCGGGGCAGGGCTAGAACACAAGAAAAACAAAAGCACATGGACAGAAAAAACAAAAACACAACGGCTAGCGGGCGGGAGTACTGCCACAGTCCATCTCCCTCACAATTGTTGCAGCATTCACTCGTGATAAATGCTTCACTTGCCTCCGGAGCGTTCCCAACTCTTTTCAAACAGGCTAGAGTAACACCTCTACTCAAAAAGCCTTCTCTCAACCGTGCTCATGTAGAAAATTATCGACCGGTCTCGCTACTTCCAATCCTATCCAAGGTCATTGAAAGGGCGGTATTTAAACAGGTCTCAGAATTCCTCTCTAGGAATGACCTGCTTGACCCAAACCAATCCTGTTTCAAAAGTGGTCACTCCACTGAAACAGCTCTGTTGTCGGTGACAGAAGCACTAAGAGCAGCTAGAGCTGCAGCTCAGTCCTTGGTCCTCATCCTACTTGACCTATCAGCTGCCTTTGATACTGTCAACCACCACATTCTACTATTAGTACTGTCAGAAATGGGCATCTCGGGCAAAGCACTGTCTTGGTTTGAATCCTACCTCAGTGGGCGCTCGTTTAACGTGTCATGGCAAGGACAGACGTCCTCATCCCATCACCTCCCTACAGGGGTACCCCAAGGCTCAGTGCTAGGGCCCCTCCTCTTTTCAATATATACTACCTCTCTGGACCCGGTTATCCGCTCGCATGGCTTCTCGTATCACTGCTACGCAGACGATACCCAGCTATATCTGTCGTTCCCGCCTGATGACCCCACAATCTCGGCGCGGATCACGGATTGTCTTGCAGACATATCCCTATGGATGAAGGCTCGCCACCTTCAGCTAAACCTCTCTAAGACTGAACTCTTAGTCATCCCAGCCAAGCCATCCATACATCACAGCATCAATTTAAAACTTGCCTCAAATACTCTCAAACCTTCTAAGGTTGCAAGAAACCTGGGCGTCATGATTGATGACCAACTATCCTTCTCTGACCATGTTGCCTCAGTCTCTCGATCGTGCCGCTTTGCACTTTACAATATCCGCAAAATCCTACCTGACTCAATATGCTACCCAGCTTCTGGTAAAGGCCTTGGTTATCTCCCGCCTCGACTATTGCAATGCCCTCCTAGCTGGCCTCCCAGCGTGTGCAGTGAAACCACTACAAATGGTTCAGAACGCGGCGGCGCGTCTGGTTTTCGATCAGCCCAAAAGGGCCCATGTCACCCCATTGCTCATTGAGCTCCACTGGCTACCCGTGGCTGCCCGTATCAAATTCAAGTCTCTCATGCTTGCCTACACAGTGACCTCTGGGTCTGCTCCGACATATCTGAGCTCAATCATACAGGCTTACGCTCCTTCTTGGTCACATGCGTTCCTCCCAGGAACGCCGGCTAGCATTGCCACCCCTACACACAAGGCAATCTCAGTCCAGACTATTCTCACATGTAGTTCCCCGCTGGTGGAATGAGCTACCTTGTGCCATAAGAGCAGGGGCGTCCCTCTCTATCTTCAAGAACCTCTTGAAGACCCAGCTCTTCCAAGAGCACCTCCTCTCCTAAACACTTCTTACAACTCCAACATAATTCCATCTCTGCGCACTTTTTGCCTCGCACTTTTTTCTCCTGTAACTATTTGTTTGTTTTCACCTTTCACCTTGTTTTACCTTTGTTTTCTACTTTCCTTGACTTACTTAGTTGAGTTTAGTTGTTTTAGGTTGCACTTAAAGCTTACGCTAAGGTCTTCTACATTACTGTAGCTTGCTTGCTGTTCCCCACTTGTAAGTCGCTTTGGATAAAAGCGTCTGCCAAATGACCTAAATGTAAATGTAATGTAAATGGATATGTTAAGGAAGCTGTCTTTTTGTTGAAGAAACTATGCCAACCCAATCCTTAGCCTCTCCCCTCAGTAAGAGGTTTGAACTGGAATGATTGTGTAATGTTACGCAACAACACCAGGAAGAGTATTTAACTGAAAGTTGAATACAATTATTTAAAATATTTAAACATTTTCTCAGTGTGAGTTCAGATCTGTTAGAAATCCTATCTTATATAGGGTATTTCATGAACCAAAAACCATTAGCAAGCGAGTGATCTTAAATGTATTGCCCTATATTATGTTAGGTTATTCAGAACAGGCCTAACTCCTTTACATCCATAATGACTGTCCTGACTCTTAAGATGGAATGGAAGGTGTTCAAAGTCAGCATCTAGTCTAGTCAGTGTTGTTTTTCAGATGGATTTGGGACCTATTGAGCTTTGCTTGACACATAATGGAGGGATGGTGCCTAATGCTAGACTGAGGAAGTTGGAGTCCGCAGCAGTTGTGGTGTTTACTGCACAGAAGTAGAAATAAAAGAATTACCTCAGTGCCTCCATCTGAGAATGAATTCACTTGATTGTAAGGATGAATGAGCAGTATGTTAGAGTAGTATCCATCCCCAGCGTTTTTAAGGGTCAAGACTCTTCCTGCTGCTGTTATCCTTGCAAGTTCAGGTCATTGTACTGATCTTCGACCAGGGCTTCGACCTTACTTATACCTGCTGGCCATCCTGAATGCCTAAACCTGGTGACTGCGTCACACCAGAGTAAGTTAAATGATGGACAGACAAGGAGCCTGTTATTGCACTCAGCTGGTTTGTCACCAGTGGCTGGAACCAGATGTTCATGTCATCAGGCTGGAATTAGGTTAACCACTCCTGATGGGATTGTGGTTTGTGGATGCAGAGTTCCAGTACAGGTAAAACAGCATGCCATATAGAAGCTGCAGCTGTACCCACCAGGCAGGGAGAGAAGGAGGCTTTATTTGGTGACTGGATACTGAAGATAGTGTATTCCACACAGTTACCAGTGTGTTACCAGAACTGCAAGGGAAATGATCAGTGAAAATTGCAGGGGGTGTTTTTTGATTCCTCATGGTGTTGCCTACCACAGCAGCAAAGTCCTCGGCTGAGTTCCTGCCGGGGGAGAGAATTGAAAATGTGTGTGGCCTTGCTTCATTCAGTCAAGACATGGAGGGTCTAGTTTCACGCATGGCCAGAATAACGTGGTATTTTCACCTAAGTACAATGATCATTTGAATTTAAGCTTTATAGAGAAAATATATATGTCCTGAGATTACTAAAGCCTTGATGGGGCAGCTGTGAAAACTAACCTTGATTCCTAAAGGAGCTCAGCAGTGGTCTACCCAGGTGTGAGAGGTGCACAGAGGGAAAACCCCCCACTGTAATCTGAGATACTGCTGATGCTGCTGTGATTGACAACCACAGTAGTTTCAGTGTCTCTGCCTCCTGGTGTTTAGGGTAACAGGCCCAGTATGGAAAGCCTTTACAAGCTGACTGCTCTCAGTACTGTCAAAGAGTAGTGTGCTTCAGATGCTCTCTCTGTCTGGCGAGCCACGTAAATCCAGGTGAAATTCAGGTGAAAGCCCAAACCTCTCCTGTCCCCCTCCTCATGGTTCCTAGGTCTCCTGCTGTCCCCTCGCCTCTGCTGAGTAGGGCTTGGCCTGGCCCCTATGGATCTGAGACTGGCCCTGCCACTCTGGGTACAGGTGGTCCCCCTGGCCTCTGTGGTCCCCCTTACAGCAGGGCACAGGGTGTACACCAACACCTGGGCTGTTCATATCTTGGTGGGGTGGGAAGAAGCCAACCTCATTGCCGGGAAACATGGTTTCATTAACCACGGTCAGGTGAGTTTGTGGTGTTTCTGCTCTTAAACCAGTGAAAGTGCCAAATATTCTTTCTCATGTATGTTTTTAACAAATTATGATTGAGACCAGGATGCTGTAGAGGAGAAGCAGGTATCTGAAAGTGATAAACAGAGTAAAGTGTTCTTTGAGTCTGGTGGAGGTCTGCAGAGAAACATTGTGTCTTGGTTGGTCAAATGAACATTCTGATTGTAAAATTAAATGAGGGATAACATGAAGTGCTTGCTGGTTGTATTTAGGGCTGCCACTAACAACTATTTCTATTGATTAATCTATTACCAATTAGTCAATTAAACAATTTTCCTCCAAAAAAAATCAAATTGTATTTTGACGAACTGTATGTCATTGTATAATGCAGCACAAAACAAAATGTAAACAAAGGTTTAAATATTAAAGTGCAAAACTTTAGGTTTTGGCAGAAATGACAGTTATATTTTACAGTATGTACACTGTACATACTGTAAAATATAACATTTCCTATACTGGAGTAATTACTCAACTGCACTTTCTGTAAATAATACTAGTTTTTGCACTTCTGGTTAGATGCTAACTGCATTTCATTGGCTTTGTACCTGTACTCTGCACAATGACAATAAAGTTGAATCTGATCTAATCTAAAAAAAATAATATAATTAGATAAGGTACATGTCCCAACAAGCCCAACGAGCACAAACACACACACTGGCACTGTCAGTCAACATAGAATAAGCTCAGATTCTGGCCTAAACGTTTTCTCACACTTATTTAATGAAAATGTCAGGAGGGGACAAAATGCCCAGCCCTGCCCCAACCAGTTAGTTCCCTCCTAGGGGTCCACCCACCACAAGGACACCAGGACAAGGTGAGTGGGATAAACACGCTCTTTATTTTACAAGAAAAAAAAAATTACACACAATTCATAAAAACAGTCCGCAGTCAGCTGTTTGGACAGGGCTGTGGTAGCTTCCCTCGCCTCTCTATGGCTCTCCTTGGACAGTCTCCTGTGGAGGTGGTCATCCTAGTATCACACTGCCCACTGCACTGTCTGAGTGTGCTTTGTCTCAGCAGGTATTTGGAGATTATTATCACTTTCGGCACCGTGCAGTGTTGAAGAGGTCCCTGTCCAGCCACCAGGAAGCACACATCAGGCTTCAGGAGCCCCAGGTACAGCAGAGGAAGAGGGGGGAATCAGGGGTCAAAGGTCATTCCAGTAAAATGCATTTTTTCTAAAGCTGGTGTGTAGACTCACAGGGACTTTGTATACATGTGTACTAATGCTATCTGTGACACTGCGGGGGGGCATGTATGATGTCATCAGGACAAAAAGAAGGGTTTGGCTGCAGTTTGCTTGATATATATATTAATGTGTGTATGTATCTATCCCATGACTGGCAGATTTATGTACACAGTGGCAGTACACATGTCTTTGTCCTGCTGACCGGTGTGTGTGTATGTCTGTGTGTGTGTGTGTGTGTGCGTGTGTGTGTGTGTGTGTGTGTGTGTGTGTGTATCTATCTATGTATATCTATCTGTGTGCACTGTGTTCTGTGCTTCTTCTCCAGGTAAAGTGGACAGAGCAGCAGGTGTTAAAGCAGAGGAGGAAGCGGGCTGCTTATAGTGAGTTGTCAGATCCCAGGTTCACCGAGCAGTGGTACCTGGTGAGTACAGACTGCTGTGTCAGATACAGGGCGAGTGGTTATCACAGTATCACTGACAGAGGTTGACAGAACTGGTAACACTGTAGAGAAGGAGAGAACTGGTCAGCCTGTTGGAGCAAGAGTGACAGCTGTTATCACTTAAAGTGTGATATAGACAAAAATGTCTCTGAGAGAAACGTAGAGTTGTAATCATTGCCTTGGATAAACAAAGCACCTGTTCTTAGTCTACATACACAATTAGGCTTTATAGGTTTCTGGCCAAATGCATATCTGATGTGGCTCTGTACACACTTGCATGCATTAGCAGTATTGAATTTGCTGCCCATATTAAGTCAAACCATATTTACCCCCAGTTTAGCAGTCATCACAGGACATGTTAAAATCAGTGTCACTACAGATCTAGCACTTCAGTGTTACATGTTGATGTTCCTTTGTATACACACATTACTGAAATTTAAATTTGAAAAATAAATTTATGCTTACCCCATACTGTTGTCACCTCTTGCAGTACTTTGTGCAGTCACTGAAACTATGCGTAATTTAGGGTGCAGTTTGTTTAATGTGAAATCCACATGGTGCACCCAGGCTTATCTTTATCCATATAGGTTACCTGCAGCTAAGACGGGTTCATAAACTACCCATATTGTTAGCATTAGGACTAAGTACATATGCACTTTTTATTTAGTTTTTGATTTGGCACATGCTGCTGACAGCCACGTAGCTTGAGGCAATCTCCCTTTTCAAGTAAGCATAAAAAGCTAAAACACTGTCCCAAAATGGAAGGGGAAATCTGTGAAATGGTGAAAACTTCACAGATGTTGGGACTAGTTTTCTTGCAATTTGGATGGGCAGACTAGTGGTCAGCTTTTGTTGGGCTTTTGAAAAGATTTTAGTAATCTGCAATTACTGTTTTTTCTGCAGGGACACCGGTATACAGTGCTTGTTGGGGGCCTACCACAAAAGGAGCACTAGGTCATTTGATATGCTTTTTTGTGTTACTGGGACATACAAGACTGTGTATCCTGGAGTTATCTGTTCATTGTCAGTTCTGTGAAGTCGGTTGTTGGATTGTAATTCTCGTGCCATAGTTTGTCAGTTTTTTTAAAAAATAAAATTAAATAAGCTAAGTGGAACAATCCATTCCTGTAGCTCTGGCGGCTGTGGAGCACAGAAGACAGTGCTGGCCCACAAGGATATTCCCAGAATCAGTCAGTTCACCATGGCTGTCTTAGACTGGGAGGTCTGCCTCATGCCAGTTTCGGGTTGATTTGCTTTCTTCATGCATTCACACTCACAACACAAAATTAGGTTGAATTAGCTATTCCCCTTACAGCCTTCTCACATTTGTTTTTGAGCCAGGGAAGCAAATTCACAGCAATTTTAGCAGCTGTGCTCTGATCAGGGTAACTTAAAATGGCTCTGATATCTCTTCATTACTGTAGTGAATATGTCCTATAATATACTAAGGGGTGTATGAAAGGGGTATTTTAAGTCATACTGCTGCCACATAAAATACAAGTGTGTACAAGGCGTTAGATTCCTGCTGAGTAATCCAGTGAACTAAACTTCCAGTTCACATCAGTGTTATCTGCAGTGTGTGAAATATCCAGCGGCAATCAGGGGGTCCCCCTACCCATACCTGCCAACATTTAGGTTTCAAAACACGGGAGGTGTTATGGGGGGGTGTATAGTAAATAAATAAGTAAATAAATAATTGTATGTAGTGTGTGGATTGTGTGTGTAGATTGTGTTTCATAAACGATCTGGCAACTTGGGTAATGTCAGACAAACATACAAAACTTATGGATTCGTGTATGACGATTATTCATAATAAAGTTTGCCATGCAAATTACAGGAGTTTCCTGGGAGAAAGAACAAAATAGGAGGGCGCTGGGAGATGGCCTTGAAATATGGGAGAAACCTGGGAAAAACGGGAGTGTTGGCAGGTATGCCCCTACCTAGTGCTCCAGTGTTATGCTGAAGTCTTACACAGACTCAATATGCAATATACAAGATTTCATGGATGCAAGCCAAGGCAATCAACTAGGCTATACACGCTCTGCACACACATCACCGAGGCTTATATCATTAACGATAAGGCCACTCACACAACCACGCAACAACTATGCCCTGCAACAGAATCCACACAGCACACTCGCCTAATCCGACACACACACGCACATGCACACACGCTGTCAAGTCAAACCAGATTTTAAACTTTAATTTGGGATTTTTTAGGAAAGATTCACTGGAAAAAAAAATAATAAAAACAAACAACAAGAGGTGGTGACAAATTCACTCGCGATCACAGCGGAATCAGCTGACTAATTAAGCTCAATTGGTCTCGCGCCATGTCACACGCGCAATACTGCTCCAAGGCTCAGGTGGTTAATTAAACTCGGCAGGAGTGGAGAGTTCAAACAACGCAGAAAGCATTGGCGGATACTTACCCGTGTGAATCCTCCCGAACTCTGTGCAATCTGAGACGTCTAAAAAACTGGAGAGGCAGCCGGTAAGGCAAAGGAATCTTCTACTTCTAAGTTAATGTTTGTTACTGGAACAGTGGGAACATAGCCACGTCTTGCCTTGGAATCGTCAGTACAGTTCTGATTCCATCTGTTAACTTGTGAATTGCTTCAGTTCGTCGAGTGAATGCACATTGCGTTTGGTTACATTTAGTAGTTAAAAATAGGTTTAATGGCCACTGAAATGTTTTTAGGCTTGTTAGCAATTTGTATGGTAAAATCAATGCTACTGGGCTTGTGTAATTTTAAAGCAGGCATTTTGCTATTGTTAGTTTCCCATGGCTAATGGTGCACCAGTGATAAGTTTTACCCACTATTACTGGTTGTATGTTGATTGTAATGTTGCTAGGGTTTCTTAAGTTATTTCTTGGTTATTGATTGTTGAAATTTAATTTAAAGAGCATGTATTTTTCTATGAATAGCTATATTTTCTATGCAAATCTATTTTTCTATTGTTAATAATTATCTATTTATTTAATCTTCACTGCTAAAAGATGTGTATTTTTTGCACAGTAGAAGTATTTGCATTTTTGTACAGCTAATAATACTTGTTTGTTGTACAGTTCAAAATACTTGAATCTTGTGCATTTAAACTATTTGCATTTTGCACAATCTTTCAATGTTTGTAGATTTGCACCAATTTGTTTGTCTTTATCTTTTACATTTTCTAAGGTTTTTCACCTACTTATGACTACATGCCATTAAATGACTGCATAAAATTACAATGAATGGACTATTGCCTCTGAACTTCAAATAAAAGGAAAAAAAAAGGAGGAAAACAGAAACCACAGTCTACGGCTACATCATTTTGAGTGAAACCCAGTTAGTCACATCTCCATTAGATATCTTTCTTTATTCAAGTTGGGGAATAATTGCACAGAGAAAGAAACAACGTGACAGTGAAAAACCGGAGTCCAGAAGCTGGGACCGGATACAAAAGCAGTCCAGGATCTTTAATCCGTGACGACCGAGGGCCAGGAGACTGGGAGAAGCAGATCCACTCGACCAGCAGCTGGCGCCAGAGAGGCCGAGAGTCCAACCAGAAGGACTTGGAAAAGAAAAGAGAAGTTAAAACCACAAAGCACACAAAGCATCAATAAAACGCACACTTACCTTGTCATCTGAGCAACCTGCAAAGAAGAGGAATGGCAGACCAAAAGCTGAAGTCCGCTGAGCAGCTTAAAATGGACCGAACCATGGCAAAGAGAGCCTTCACCCGCGTGGCCAACAGCCTGCTGAGGACCCATGAAGACATGACAGTCCAAGATCTCGAAAGCGGATTTAACACACTCACAAAAGCGGCAGAAAAAGTCTGGGAAATCAACGATGATCTGGAAGCTAAATTCATCGCTGACCAGGAGGCTGAGCTGGACGCTGGTGAAAAAGCCACATTGAGCGAACAGCAAAAGGCCGACCTAACCAAGACTGCCAGTGAGTGTGTTTTAAGGCTGAAGGAGATCAAGGACCTCATTCAAGAGACACTGTGGTCTAACCATGGTGTGCATGAAGTGCTGACTGCATTGCAAGCAGCAGAGTCAGAGTGCAGGCACACTTCCGCAGTCAATCTCAGTGGCAAACAGGAAGCGTATGAGTTCATACTAAGCCACTTGCAAGAGCTCACAAAGACGGCGAAGGAGCTGCATGACCGCTGGAAGCGATGGATTCCATCTGACCAGAAGGGGGACATCCAAGATCGGCTCAAGGAGCTGGATCTCACAATCCCCAAGCTTGTCTCCAGGAAAGCCGACTTCATCTAGGAAAAGCTGAAAGAAGACCAACGACCAATGGCCCCCACCCCCCAAAATCCACCTGTGCCAACTATAAAGTTGAAGCCGACAGCTCTCCCCAAGTTCCACGGAAATAAATGCGAGTTCCACAGATGGAGGAAGGACTGGGAAGCCCTGCAAAAACAAGGTGAGCCAACGGGTTCCAAGGAAGTGAGAAAATTCCAGTTGCTGGACAGCCTGGACGAAAGGATCACCCGAGACCTGAGGCTAACCAATTATAATACAGCAGAAGACATCTTCCGTGTCCTTGAAAACCGCCTCGGAAACCAAACCACCATCGCCATCGAAATCGTGGAAGAATTGCAGAAGATGCCAGCCGTAAAAAGTCACCAACCACGTAAAATAGTGGAGCTGATCCAAGCAGTCGAGAAGGCTCTGCAGGATTTGAGCGACCTGGGAGAGACAGGGGCAATCAGGAATCCGCTGGTCACCAAGTCTATAGAGAGTAAGCTCCCTGAAAATCTGAAGAAGGAATGGCTCATCTATGTGGCTGATGGCCGGAATGCCGTGGTCCCAAATAATAGATTTGACAGTCTATTGGCATTCCTGAAGGAGCAAGAGTGCATTTATGAACAACTCGAGCAACTGAGGGATAAGGAGTCAAAGAAAGAAGCAAGACCTGAGCCAAGACATGCCAGGACAAGAGCCACCAACCTCGATGGTGCCCGGGCGGGGTGCGTTGTCTGCGGTGATGGGAAGCATAGGAAGAAACTGTATTTCTGCAAGCAGTTTAGAGCCCTAAAGCCAGCAGATAGGAATGCTGCTGTCAAGAAGTTAGGGGCATGTGAGAGGTGCCTTGAACTCCATGACGTCCAGGCGTTCTGAAAGCCCACCTATCTCTGTAAGCACCCAGACTGCAGGGATGCGCACCGCCCTGAACACCACTATTACCTGTGCCCAAATGCTGGTCCAAAGAACAGTGCTGCACAGAAAAGGAGTGGACGCCATCCTGGGGAAGGAAGAAAGAGGTACACTGCTGACCAGGAGGACTTCATAAGCAAACTCCCCCCAGAACTGGCAAAACAGTGCCGAGATGTATTCTCCAACGCCACCTCAAAGACCCTCAGCACAGTGACCAAGCCATCAAACCTCCTCGTGCGAAGCTGGCTACAAGAGCTTCCAGTCATAATGATGATCCTCGGAGTTACAGCCAATGCCGGACAAAAGATTGGCACCTTGATTGACTTAGACTCGGACACAAACTATATTACTCACAAAGCTGCCAGCAAGCTTAACCTCAGAAGTGAGGAGATCACTCTCGTTGTCCATGGCGTCGGGGGAATGAAGGTCCAAGTGGAGACAAAGAGGTACCTGTTAAAAATTAGAGTGAGGACTCCCAAAGGCACCCTGCAATCCCACCAGTTGGTCTGCTATGGACTCGACAACATAGCAGACGTCCACAAGGGGGTAACAGCAAGACAACTGCTAAAGTTCTTCCCCGACATCCCTGCCGATGAGCTTGCAAGGCCCAAGGAGATCAGCCTGCTGATAAGCCATAGAGGGCAAGCTGGCACCACAGCGAATCAAAGTCATTGGAGACCTTGTGCTCTGGGACGGACCCCTGGGGAAGACCGTCGGAGGCGCTCATCCAGACCTATTCGAGAACATCGCCATGTCAGCCCACACATCAAACACGCACTTTGCCAGGTCGATGAGAACAGCCGCCATTAAGTATGAGGAATTCTTTGCCAGGATCCCCAAACTGCCGCCACCAAACAATCAGCCCTACCACAACATCCAGGAGTCCACCACTTTCACCACCGGCCGAGACTTCCTGGAATGGTGGAAATGGGACAGCATTGGTGCTGCCTGCGAGCCAAGGTGTGGGGGCTGCCGCTGTGGAAACTGCCAGCCGGGTGGCAAAGAGATGACCCTTGCTGAGGAGCGGGAACTTGAAGTGGTGAGAGAGGGGCTCACATACATCAGAAGTGACTGCCACAGCAAGGATCCACACTGGCATGCCAAGTACCCGTGGCTGGAAGACCCAGTCTAACTCCCAAACAATAGGGGAGCTGTTGAGGCCACATTCCTCAGAACCGAGAGACATCTTGCCAAGGAGCCCAAGTGGAAAGCCGCCTATGCCGCCCAAGTCCATGACATGGTCATCAGAGGAGCCGCCATCAAGCTATCCAAGGACTTGATCACCAACTGGACCGGACCAGTGTGGTATGTCAGTCACCTCATCGCTCCAAATCTACACTCCATCACGACTCCAGTGAGGCTTGTCTGGAACAGCAGCCAGAAGTTCAGAGGTGTGAGCCTGAATGATATGCTGATGAAGGGTCCAGATGTCCTCAATCCAATCTGTGCTGACCTCCTGAGATTTCAAGCAGGAGTGTATGCTGCTTTGGGTGACATAAAGAAGATGTACAACTCTGTCTGGCTTGAAGACCGTGAAGTGCACTTGCACAGATTCCTGTGGCGAGACACTGAAGATGAGGAGCTAGGAGAATATGCCATCACAAGGGTGAACGTTGGGGACAAGCCAGTGGGATGCATCGCACAGCTTGCTATGCGGGAGACCTCCAACCTTCCTTAGTTCATGCACCTTGAAGAGGAGCGCCGGGTTCTCCAGCAAGACAGCTATGTTGATGATCTTCTTACATCAGGCCTTCTTACACCTTGGCCACTTGAAAGCTGTTGTTGCAAATGTGGAGCGCATCCTGAAGGCTGGGGGATTTCAGCTCAAACCATGGGTGTTCTCTGGGCAAAGTGGGAGGCAAGAATCTCCTCACAATCCAGATGACAAAGAAAGAGCCAGAGCTGGAACCATGGTCCTCCCAAATCAAATGGGTGATGATGACAACAAGGCACTTGGCCTCGGCTACATTGTCGAAGAAGACAAGCTTCATGTCATGACCTCAATTGACTTCTCTAAGAGGAAGAAGAAAATGCGGCTTGGCCAGAACCTCCTTCAAGAACAGGTTAGGCCTCAGACCCCAAATCCCCTGTCAAGAAGAGAGCTACTTAGTCAGGTGGCAGGACTGTATGATCCAGGCAGCTTGGTGACTCTGGCAAAGCAGAAAGGAGTTATCCTGGTGCGCAGAGCATTCCAAGAAGCCAAGAGCGAAAGTTGCCCAGCCAAAGACACCTGGGATACAGCACTCTCAGATGGGCTGCGGGAAGATGCTATTGAGCTTTTTGAAGAATATGTCCAGCTTGGCAAAGTTAAGTTCACGAGGGCCTTAACTCCCCCATGCCATGCAGGTGAGCCGTGGGCAATTACATTTTCAGACGGAAGTGAGCATGCCTATGGAGCAGTGATGTACCTGAGGTGGCCCACTGACCAAAGCCCCATCATCAGGCTGGTGAAAACAGAAACCACAGTCTACGGCTACGTCATTTTGAATGAAACCCAGTTAGTCACATCTCCATTAGATATCTTTCTTTATTCAATAATTGCACAGAGAAAGAAACAACTTGACACACGCACACACACAAACCTGACACACACACACTTGTGTGTTGCTGTATAACTTTTCACTTATGCACAGCAGGTCTATCACAATTCAGTCACAGCAAACATTACTTTGCAGAAATTTGATCTGTCTTCATAACGTGATACTTCGGTATGTACAAATATGTGACTAGCATCATTACAAAGCACCAGTTCCGCTCTTTCTTGTGATATGTGTTCCATATCTATGTGTGGCGTGGGGTACTGGTCCAGTCTACGCCACCTTGGGAATTGCACCCAAGGAAATAGTTATTTCACAGTGCCTTATTGAGCTCCCCACTCAGGTACCCTTAATTGAATAAGCAAGCAGAGGCGTGAGTTCCAAAATAAAACAAATTCAGTTTATTGTAAAGCAGAACAAACTAAAATACATAAAAAAAACAGAAGGGTGGCGCAATAGGTCCTCCCGGGCCACTAGGGGCGCCACCGGTTGCGTGCGGGCAAGAGTGGACTGCTGGAAGGGGTACTCACGTCATCAGAGGCGGAAGTGACACCACAGACACTTGTGATCAGACACCAGCTTGCAAGCACAGCAACAGGGTGAATACACAAAGTGAAGTTAGTCAAACACACAATATCCCACCCACACACAGTTTGTGAAAAGACGGCCACCTCCTGAGATGCGCTACCGCCTCCTTCCCACAAGTGCAACCCGAACCGCGCAACAAATAAAAAGGTAAAACACAAGCACTAAAACCAACGGTAAAATAACAAAAGGGAGTCAGTAAAATAAAAATTAACAACACAACACAAGGTGTTAGTCGCGCTGTATGTGGCTAGCTAGCTAGCTGCACTGCACTACACCGCGAATCTACACCGTAGACAGGAAAATAACAGAGGGGAAACTTAAATACAAAGGGAAACACAACCGTGGGCTACTCTGTGCGGTATGCTGTAATGTCGGCTATCCGGTAGAACGCGGACTGTACAGTAAAAGAATAAAAACAAACGAATAAAACACAAATAAAACCAAATGGCAAAACAGCAACCAGCAATGTCCTATAAGAAATGAAAACACAGTTAGGACATTTAGGCATCGTTTGTAAAAACAGTACCTCGGGAGCTTAATGTTTCCCTATTTTTTACCACTGACAGTAAAGAGTAAAACCCGGTACCTTAACTCACAGCAAAGGGCGCATACCATTAGCCAGGCAACACCGCTGGGTCTATGGCCACCTATAAAACAGACACCTATCAGTTGTGCACAGGCATGGATTGAATGGCATGGATTTACAGGGTTTCAAACCTACCTCCAAGACAGCAAGGAAGTTGCGTAACACCTAAAGGCGCCCCAGGAATGACGACAGGTAAGGTATTCTTTTTTTTTTTTGATACCACAACCCAGTGTTTTATAGCCGTTAGCCGTGACGGACTTATGTCATAGCGAACCAGGTAAAAGGTGTGTTGTTAGCCCTGCCTAACATGCTAGCTAGCTTGTGTGTGCATGTAATGCATTGACAGTCTTGCTACATATGCAATGATGAGTTCATGAGTAATTCAAACAATAATGTAATGGGTGTGGAGATGGAAGCAGAGCTGTATGCAGACTGTAACTATGATTAAATTTGATGTAAATTCAAAATGAATTTTCTCAGCAAAACTTTGTCGCATAGACAAGCAACTAGCATCGTTAGCGTTGAATACTTTGTGAGCAATTCAACCGAGAAGAGGGGATAAGAATTTGGACGCAGGCTGCATCTGTCGGGCTTGAAGGGTTAAAAGACATTTTTAGTGACAATTGCAAGTGACAAATAATTTTTTAAAGATTTTTCCAGAGACCCCCCAAAATTTTGCTGTTGAGGCTTTCAGGGGGGTCTCAAGTGTCAATCCAGGGGTCTTGGACCCCCTGAGACCCCCCCCGTATTTCGCACCTTGGTTATCTGTGTTTGAACATTTTATTTTAGTACAACAAAAACTACCAAGACCTGAACACCAGGGCAACCTGGGAGTGTAGGTTTGCTGGAAGGGGCAGGGTTGTGACCATACTGGATGACGGCATTGAGAAGGACCACCCTGACCTGGTGGACAACTACGTAAGTTCCAGCACAGGACAGTACAGCTCCCAAAGCACCTAAGCTGGGCAAAGCTGCATTGGAGGGTAGAGCCATAAAGCCGTGGAGTTTGGAAGAGTCACAGTGTCTAATTCTTGTCTTTCCCTGTCCCATAGGACCTTGATTCTAGCTATGATGTGATTGATGGAGACAGTGACCCCCAGTCTCAATGCACAGAGCTCAATGACAACAGGTATAGAGATCCCCGTTAGACTGTCCAAATATCTGGGTCTTACACTATGTGGCACGTAGTCTTTAAACTCCAGACTACATACAGCTCTTTCTCTGTACACACACTTACCTATGTTTACAAAACACAAGTATGTACATGTATGTTGGGTGTGACCTTTGGCTGGAAAGTGTCCCTTTTTCCCAGTATTTAATCATAGTGTAACATACCAAAGTGCTGGTTTATTTAGCAAATAATGATGTCACAACTGATGTAACCAGCCAGAGATACTAAAGGAACTCTCAGTGCAGACACTTTTGCATAATTATGTATGGTGTACAAACCTCAGTATGAGCTTTGAACCTACGTGATATCAGAACTTCCTCAAACAAGATATGTATCCTTTGTGCACTCCTTATCCAGAAGGTGACTTTGTCCCATACTGCCCCTGGTGGTGGCTCTTAGAACAGGTGTGAGAGCTGGTTGAAGATGTGCTTTCTTCTGTTGAATTTGGCAATGCAGTCAATCTCACAGAAGTATAATTTAAAACCTCATTTTAAGTGATGTTGGGGTTGATTTGTGTGAATGTCACATTAATAAGAATTTATTAGTTACTGTGTTACCTTCTTTCCAGTGGTACATTGCTTACAGTGGCTTCCTGGCTGGGCTTTGGATGTAGATTGCTATGTGTTTAGACGGGCAGAGTATAATGGAGTGTGAGGGATTGGGCCTCAGTGTAGCCATTTGTAAAGTGCAGCTGTTTGTACAGGGATTCATGCTGAATTTAGCAGGGGAAATTGCTGGATTATGTTCGCTATTTAAGTGGTTGTTTTGGCAGAATTTCAGTCAGTGGTGAAACTTCCTCTCCTCATGCACACCAGAAGAGCTATGTGGAAACTTTTGCCATTTAGACACTTTCTTTAGACACTTTTTTTCATTAGTTTTTTATTTATATTTTAAGATTTGTTTTCCTTTATGCAGTCCTTTTTTGGAATTGTCAATAGCTCATTAGGTTGGTGTCAGAGCTGAGGTTAAATTAATGGAGTCCTCCAGTATGTTTGCATGCAGCCAATGGCTGTTTTCATACTACAGTTCCTGCAGTGCACCACAGTGAAGTGGGTCCATCCAATGACAATCATCCAAGAAGCCTGCAGGGGCCTGAGAGTACCAGACCTACCCACTCTATGCCTCGCAGAAGGAAGCCATCTTGCAGCTTGTGGTACGTGTGTGCTTGTGTGCAGCGCCGGCATGAGATCCCGGAAAGTGCATTAATTCTGCTGTGATTATGAACATGTTCAAACAAAGCAGCTTTATTCTAGTCACACAGGCAGATTGTTTTCAACCAAATGACCTGATATTTTAAGTGATTGAAATTCATAGAGATGGTCTCATTCAAAGACTGACAGCATTTGAAAGCTGGCAGCAGGGGGTGAACTGATCAAAGCTCATCCATGTAGCAGGAGCGTGGCAAGGCCTGGGCCTTAGTCCCAAGGGTAATGTTTTAGAGTCACATGTAGTGCTGAGTTTTTTTCTCATTTCCCATTCTTTGACTTCTCCTTTTCCTGTATTGTCTGTTTCCTGTATTCTGTCTGCTAGGGTGAATGAATGCATGTGTATGAGAGGATAAGTACATGTGTATGATGCTCTCTGTGTTCAGGCATGGGACTCACTGTGCTGGAGAGGTGGCTGGTATGGCCAACAATGGCATCTGTGGAGTGAGTGTGGCCTACAATGTAAGGATTGGAGGTGAGAGTGGCATCATGAGAACCAGTCTGCCCTTAATTCAGAGTGACAGCTCCAGGGAGTAAATGGTATTTTCTGTGTTTGTTTGTTGGTGTCAGTATGGAGCCCTTTCATAGCCTCACCCAGGCCTCCAGGTGGATGCAGTATGCTCATCTGCCTCTGCATTACCCCTCTGCAGGTGTGCGCATGCTGGATAGAGAGGTAACTGATGTGGTGGAAGCTCAGTCACTCAGTCTCAACTCACAGCACATCCACATCTACAGTGCCAGCTGGGGCCCAGAGGATGATGGGAAGACTGTGGATGGCCCTGCCAAGCTGGCGAAGGAGGCGTTTCAGTGGGGGATCACTGAGGTTTAGACTGTAGCCACTAGCTACATTTGAGCTGGTTTTCTGCTCCAGCCATATAAGCACAACCAAGGGCATTGTCTACCATTGCATTTAAAGTGTATGGTAAGGTGTGGTGCACTAAAATTAAATGGCTCTAACTAGTAGACATGCAGTTTGTGCTTATTAATGTGCAAGTTACAAGTAGTGTGGAACATGATTTGAAAACTGCAGCAGACAGGAAATTCCATGATGAAGCCGAATCATACCAGGAGGAATGATAGATTGGAATAATCTGTTGTAGAGATGAATGACAGGGGGTCTGTAGCAGCAGAACACAGATTTGGATTTGTTCTGCCAAGGTGGGATGCCCTACCCCCAAAGAAAAAGAAGGGTTAAGACTCACACACAAAGTACACATAGACACAACATACAGGACTATACCCAAACCGGCAGAGCTTGACAATATGTATATAGAATAATAACTTTTTAAAAAATTAAACAAACATATAGCCATTATGTCATATGTACATCCCACCTCAGGCAGACACAGGAATGGCTCTATCTAAGCTCCACGATGTGCTCAGTGTCTATGTAAACAAACACCCGGACGCTGCCATTATCGTGGCTGGGGACTTTAATAAAGCCAACCTTAGACAGGTCATGCCGAACTTTTACCAACATGTCTCCTGTCCAACTAGAGGGTCAAACACACTCGACCACTGCTATTCGCTGTTCAGGAATAGCTACAAAGCTAACTCGCTACCGGCCTTTGGTAAATTGGACCACGCTGCCATCTTTCTATAAACAAAGGCTGTTACAGGAAGCTCCGAGGAGGTGTGTAGTGAAGCATTGGTCAGACCAATCACAAGCCGTGCTACAGGATGCCCTAGATGACGTTGACTGGAATACGTTCCGGGCGAGTTCCACTGACGTCAACGAGTTGACGGACGCTGTAGTTAGCTTTGTTAGCATGCTGGCTGAGGAAGCAACACATACTGTCACCATAAGGACTTTTTCCAAGAAACCATGGGTGGATAAATCCATCCGATCTGCAGTGAACACACGCATGGCTGCGTATAACGCGGGACTCAAGTCGGGGGATATGAGTGAGTATAAAGTGGTGTGCTATGCTCTCCAACATGCAGTGAAAGCTCTGGTACAGAGACCGGGTGGAGTCTTATTTCCAACTGAATGACTCCCGACGCATGCGGCAGGGTCTGAGGACTATCAGCGACTTCGGAAGCAAATCCATCGCCGCGGGGATTACCGACTCTTCTCTGGCTGACGAACTTAACTCTTTCTACACGCGATTCGAGGCTAACCACGCTAGCACCAGCCAGCCGATTAGCGCTACAATGGGGAGCAGTCCTGCCAGGGATGAGTGTGTGATCACCGTCTTAGAGGTTGAGGTTCAGGCTCTGAAGCGCGTCAGCATCAGGAAGGCGGCCGGCCCAGATGGCATCTCTGGCCGTGTGCTGAGATCCTGTGCTGATCAGCTCAATGGGGTGTTTACCACCATCTTCAATGAGTCTTTAGCCCAGTCTGTGGTCCTCACTTGCTTTAAAAAATCAGTTATTGTCCCTGTGCCTAAGAACAATAGGCCCTCATGCCTGAATGACTATCGTCCAGTAGCCCTCACATCTCTAGTAATGAAGGTTTTTGAGGGGCTTATTAAGAACATCATATGCTCCTCCATGCCCAACACCATTGACCCACTCCAATTTGCTTACCGTCCCAACAGGTCTACTGAGGACGCTATCTCTCACGTCCTGCATACCACTCTCACACATAGATAAAGGAAAAGGGAACTATGTGAGGCTGTTGTTTATTGAGTACAGTTCAGCCTTCAACACCATAGTCCCTCACATGCTGGCCTCCAAGCTCATGGATCTGGGACTGAATGCCCCCCTCTGTGACTGGGTTCTGAACTTTCTCACAGGCAGACCTCAGGTAGTGAGAATGGGCCAGTCCACCTCCAACACCATCACCCTGAGTACAGGAGCCCCACAGGGTTGTGTCCTCAGCCCCCTACTCTACTCTCTCTACACACATGACTGTGTGTCCGCCTACAGTACCACCTCTATCATCAAGTTTGCTGACGATACAGTGGTTCTGGGCCTCCTAGGCCGCCTATCTGGATGAGGTGGAGGAGCTGGTAACCTGGTGTCAGGTGAACTGTCTCTATCTGAATGTCAGCAAAACCAAAGAGCTGGCTGTGGACTTCAGAAGGGGACAGCAGCAATCCTACACCCCACTCTTGATTGGCAGGACCCAAGTGGAGAGAGTGAGTAGCTTCATTTACATTTATTCATTTGGCAGACGCTTTTATCCAAAGCGACGTACAAAAGTGCAAATAGTGAGCAAACAACAGGCACAAGAGCAAGATGTGTAAAGGTCATACAATACAAATAGTGCTGAAGCTGAGTGCAAGGTCAGTGACGCGAGCCAACTAATCTGAACTAGGATTGCATCTCAAATACAATTACAGAAAAAATGGAGTACCGCTATACTACCTAGGTAAGTGAGCAACAAGTACAAGGCAGGAGTCAGATTCTCAACGTCAAAGTTACAAGCTTCAGATACCTTGGGGCTCACATCACTGAGGACCTGACCTGGACTGATCACATACAGGCTCAGGTGAAAAGGCCAGACAAAGAATGTACCACCTGAGACTGCTGAGGAAATTCAGGGTCCCCCCAGCGATTCTAAAAACTTTCTATACTGGGGCTACAGAAAGCTTACTGACCCAGGGCATCTCAGTGTGGTACGCCAACTGCTCTGCACAGGACCACAAAGCCCTGCAGAGAGTGGTGCGCTTAGCTGAGCGCATTTCCGGGACTGCCCTCCCCTCCCTGCAGGACATCTACACCAGGAGATGCAATACCAGAGCCGTCAAAATTATTATGGACTCCACCCATCCCAGTAACCATCTGTTTAGCTTGCTAAAATCAGGCAAGCGCTTCCGTAATCTGATGGCCAAAACTGAGAGGCTCAGGAGGAGCTTCTTCCCCCAGGCCATCAGACTCCTCAACACGGACATGCCCGCCACACTCATCTCAGACACACACTCTGGACTTAAATGCTGTGATACTTTCTAGATTTATTAGTTTAATTTTTATTATTCTTATTGTACATATTTTTATTTATTTTAATTTATTGTTTTTATTCTGTAAGTAAATATTTTTCTCCTTTTGTCTATTCTTTTCTAATTTAATTTATTTTCGTCTCTGCTACTTGCAGAGTGGAAGGAGTTGGACCAACCTGCACATTTCACTGCAGGTTGTATACTGTTTATAACTGAGCATGTGACAAATAAAGTTCTTGAGCTGGTGTTTGATGGATCTTGCTCATGAAAGATGTTTCCACATTTGTTAAAACAATTTGTTTTGATTCCCCCAAGGTTACCATTGATCTCAGACAAAAGTGCACCAACCTGTTATACAAGCAGTGGTTGAGGGTAACATATATTATTCTGGTTCATCTGGATCTGCAGCCTGTATAATTCTGACATTACATGTACATTACAGTACACACTGAAATCATGCTTTACTGTAGTATTTACTCTGACAGCAAGAAAATGGTATTTCAAGGTTTTACTGATGTTGGTGATTATAGAATAACAGTGTTTTTTCACCATTTTTGACTTTGTGACAATTGAATAACAATGCTGTTTTACTAAGCAATCTTCTTGGCCTGGCTTTGCAAACGAAGATCTAGGAAGGCGGTTGTTTGCTGCAGGCTCGCTGATGGCTGACAAGTCCAATGCGGGACTGCCAGGTCCGGCCGCAGATGAAGGTCTGGTCGGAGGTGATGGGGGCCGTGCTGCTGCGCTGATTCCGCCTGCTCCTTTTGTCTTGCAGTCTGGCTCTGCAAATGTCTTTGAAAAAGGAGACAGCCTGGTGGATGGTGCATCTCCAGTCTTTGCGGTCAACAGCCAGAGTAGACCAATGATGGGGGTCAGTGTAGCAGGCGTTGAGGGAAGACTTGAGGCAGTCTGTGAACCTCTTCTTGGGTGCCCCTCTGTTGCGGTGGCCAGAGGACAGCTCGCCGTACAGAACAATCTTAGGCAGGCGGTGGTCTTCCATTCTGGACACGTGTCCTGCCCACGTATTTGGGTCTTCAACAGCATGGCTTCAATGCTGGTGACCTCAGCTTGCACAAGGACCTCAACATTGGTGACAAAGTTGCTCCAGTGGATGCTGAGGATGGAACGCAGCGCTGGAGGCAGCGCTGATGGAAGCATTCGAGGAGTTGCAGGTGGTGTCAATAAGTGACCCATGACTCGCTGTACAGGAGGGTAGTCAGCATGACAGCTGTGTACACACTGATCTTGGTGCCTTTCTTCAAGTGCTTGTTGTTCCACACTGGCTTGTACAGTCTGCCAAAGGCACTGTTTGCTTTGGCCAGTCTGCTGTCGATCTCTTTATCAAGTTTGGCGTCTGAGGAGATGATACACCCCAGATAAGTAAACTGGTGGACTGCTTTCAGTTCTGTCTCGTCAATGTAGATGTGGGGAGGGCAGTACTCTTCATGGGGTGTGGGCTGGTGAAGCACCTCGGTCTTCTTCAGATTGACTTCTAGTCCGAAGAGCTGTGCGGCCTCTGCAAAGCAGGATGTGATGCGCTGCATTGCTATCTCTGTATGGGACATCATCAGCGAACAGCATCTCTTGGACCAGCTGCTCCATTGTTTTTGTCCAGGCCTGCAGGTGCCTCAGGTTAAACAGGCTGCCATAATTTTGGTATCAGATATAGATGACGTCATCATCATCAAGGTTGGCAGTGGCCTGTTGGAGCATCATACTAAAGAAAATACTGAAGAAAGTCAGCGTGAGAACGCAGCCCTGCTTCACTCCGTTCGGCTCCGAGAGGTCATAACTGAGAATGACCTGGCCAAGTTTTCGTGGAGCTGGATAATCATGTTGAGGAACTTTGGGGGACAGCCTAAACATTCCATGATTTGCCAAAGTCCTTTTCTGCTCACGGTGTCATGTCCACAAAAGTCACGTACAGTCCTTTGTTTTGCTCTCAACACTTCTCCTGGAGCTGGTGGAGGACAAACACCATGTCTGTGGTGCCTCTGTTGGCTCTAAAACCACATTGGCTTTCTGGAAGGTGTTCCTCTGCGATGGTGGATACCAGTCTATGCAGGAGGATCCGCGAAAGAATTTTTCCTGTGATGGAGAGCAGGGTTATCCCCCTGTAATTTGAGCAGTCTGACTTTTGTTCTTATACAGAGTGATGATCACTGCATCTCTTAGATGTTGGGGAAGCTTACCCTGTTCCCAGCAGCAGGTGAAGAGTGGCAGGCGGCAGTGTAGCATAGTGGTTAAGGAGCAGGACTTGTAACCGAAAGGTTGCCGGTTCGATCCCTGCTGGGACACTGCTGCTGTACCCTCGGGCAAGGTACTTAACCCACAATTGCCTCAGTAAAATATCCAGCTGTATAAATGGACAACATTGTAAAAGAACTGTAACCTATGTAAGTCGCTTTGGATAAAAGCGTCTGCCAAATGAATAAATGTAATGTAAAATGTAAGAGTTTGTGTAGTTTAATGTGCAGTGCTGGGCCTCCATGCTTCCATATCTCTGCGGGAATGCTGTCAACTCCTGCTGCCTTTCCAGTCTTCAGCTGCTCAATTGCTTTGAGGGTCTCTTGCAGTGTGGGGGCCTCGTCCAGTTCTGTTTTCACTGGCTGCTGAGGTATGCAGTTGAGTGCAGTGTCTTGAACTGTGCGGTTGGCGCTGAAGAGGGTCTGAAAGTGTTCTGACCAGCAGTTCAAGATGGAAGGCTTGTCTGTGAGAAGCGTCTCTCCATCTGTGCTGCGCAATGGGCCCTGGACTTGATAAGTTGGGCCATAGACTGACTTCAGGGCTTGGTAAAAGCCTCTGTAGTCTCAAGTGTCAGCGCAAATCTGAATCTTCTCTGCGAAGTCCGTCCACCACTCGTTCTGGATCACTCAAAGCTTGTGCTGAAGATTCTGCATGCGACACGGAAGGCTGACTTCTTATTTGGACAAAGTAGCTGGGCCAGGAGGGCCTGGTATGCTGAGCTCTTCTTCGCCAGCAGGTTTTGGATCTCAAGGTTGTTTTCGGTGAACCAGTCTCGATTTTTCTTGGATGTGTAACCAAGGACTTCTGCAGCTGACTGCTGGATGGAGGTTTTCAACTGTTCCCAAAACACTTCTGGTGAACTTTGGTTTGTCTGACCAGTAGAGGATATATCCATCACCATGCTTCACCATTGGGATGGTATTGTGCAGGTGATGAGTGGTGCCTGGTTTCCTCCAGACATGATGCTTAGAATTGAGGCCAAACAGTTCAGTCTTGTTTCTCACAGTCTGAGAGTCCTTTTTTGCAAACTCCAAGTGGGCTTTCATGTGTCTTTGACTGGGGAGAGGCTTCTGTCTGGCCACTCTGCCATAAAGCCCAGATCAGTGGAATGTTGCAGTGATGGTTGTCCATCTGGAAGTTTCTCCACACAGGATCTCTGGAGCTCAGCCAGAGTGACCATCGAGTTCTTGGTCACCTCTCTTACCAAGGCCGTTCTCCCCTGATCACTCAGTTTGGCCAGCCGGCCAGCTCTAGGTAGAGTCCTAGTTGTTCCAAACTTCATCCATTTAAGAATTATGGTGGCCACTGTGCTCTTGGGAACCTTCAATGCAGCAGAAATTTTGTGTAGCCTAAACACAATCCTGTCTCTGAGCTCTGCAGGCAGTTCCTTCAACCTCATGTTTTTTGCTGTGATATGCATTGTCAGCTGAGAGACCTTATATAGACAGGTGTGTGCCTTTCCAAATCATGTCCAACCAATGGAATTTATCAGAGGTAGAGAAACAAGGTGTAGAAACATCTCAAAGATGATCAAGAGAAATGGGATGCACCTGAGCTACATTTCAAGTGTTATAGCAAAGGGTCTGAATACTTATGTCAATGTGATATTTCAGTTTTTTATTTTTAATAAATTTGCAAAAATTTCTGTTTTCACATTGTCATTATGGGGTATTGAGTGTAGATTGATGAGGGGAAAAATGAATTTAATCAATTTTAGCATGAGGCTGCAACATAAAATGTGAAAAAAGTAAAGAGATCTGAATACTTTCTGAATGCACTGTACCATTTGAACAAATGAAAATTGCATCTAAGTTAAATAATTCAGACTTAACCTGTTTTAATATAGCTGCAGCTACAACCCCTGGCAAAAATTATGGAATCAATACACTCAGAGGATATTCACCCAGCTTTTTTACTTCATAGCAAATAAAAAAATCACAGATATGAAACAAAACAATTTTTGTTGAATAGCTGAACATTCTGGCTTCATGAAACATACCTCAAACAAATTAAATTATTTTAATTAATGGCATATTTTCTTCCAGATCAAGTAGAGGAAAAAAATACGGGCACGTCGGCAGGGGCTTTGGTCCACGTGCCAAAGCTGCATACGAAATGTCTTTCTCCAACTCATCTCTGTGCTAGCTTACCTTGTGGACCACAGTGTGAAAAGAAGCAGCGGCTGACATCAAGTGTCTCGGAGGAGGGCACATGCTTGTCAACGCTCTCCTGGATTGACAGCGGGGGTTGTGCAATGGGACCAAACATCGAGGATAACAAATTGAACATTCCATAATTCTGGGAATTGGCCATTCCAAAAGTGGGGAGAAAATGGAAAAAAAAGATGAGACCAAATGAATGCATTTAGACAGAGTTAACAGGCTATCTCATTGTTTTTATTTCCTCTCATCAGTAAAACAATATACACATTGTAAATACTTTATAAATGAGACAGAATAAGTGCATTTAGGCGGAGTTAACAGGCTCTTATTTTTTTCCTCTCATCAGTAAAACAAACAGAATGTACGCTAGCCTTTCATACTAGATTCATTGTTATAAGTACAATTATCAGAACAATATGAACATTCAGTACTATCAAAAACATGTTTCTTGTTGAAAGTTTTTTTGAAATGCTCATGCCTATTATCATGAACAAGTAGGCTTGTGTTTAAGGGCAGCTATTGTTATCAAACAGTCAATCAATCAATTCGAACAGTCAACAATCAATTTGTTAACCACGTCAGGTCTATTCCACGTCAAATCTCATTAGGCACATTATGTGTTATCTACCTGGCTAATGTGATAGGTGGGCCTGCTTGCTTTTTAGTATTGCATTCCAGTCCGGTGTACAAGAGGAGAGTGCAGGGTCTTTCTTTTTTATTAGCCAAGCATCCATTTCTTGTGGCTGGCTGCAGAATGTGTGTGAGTAGATGAGTGTGGTAGAAAACCAACAAGCTCCCTCATGTGGCTCAAAGGTGTACTGCAGATATAAATCTTAAATAAAAGACTAGGGAACAAATTCTGCAAATTTATTTGGCGACCCAAATAAAATCTCCTGCAACCCATCTGTGGGTCAGGACCCAGTCTTTGGGAATGAATGGCACAGAGGTCAGTACAATGGAGTCCCTGGTCTTCTTTAATCACAGACTGAAGACCCCCCTCTTAAGACTGCGTCTTGGCTCCTTACTTGAACATAACTCACCTACCACCTGTAGAAGCCTGTGTAGTCTTGCTGTTGTTTATGTTTTACTGCTGCAATGCAGTATTAAGTTTGTGAATTTATTGAAGCATGCATGGTATTAGTTATGATTAGGGCTAAGGCAGGTTCAGGTCCTTTTGTGTAACGTCATTGTATACAGTACGTACTCTCTCTTAGATGCTTTATCTAGAGCTTTACTATCTATTAAATGACAAAGTTTAAATTTTAAATATGGATGAGTGTGACCCCTGCTGGTGGTGAGTGGTTCTGCCATCCCTGCTGAGGTTCTGTGTGCCGGTCTCTGCAGAGTGCATCCCTGGACTCTCTCTGTACCTGCAGCACTGTGTGAGGGTGTGTCCCCCAGGCTCTACCCCTGCATTCAAGCTCCTCAGCCCCTCCCCTGACGAGGGAGAAGCTCTCGTCCGTCCAGGTGTACATTCCCTGCCACGCCTCCTGCCTGACTTGTACCGGACCAGGCTCCACAGACTGCCTCTCTCGCCTATCCCTCTGGCATCTGGACCCTGCCTCCAGCACCTGCCTGCCCCACAATCAGATCCAACTTGTGTCACCCAGTGATCCAGGGAGGGGAGGGGAGGTGAGGTCGCCCCTTGCTGTGGCAGCACCCCCTGTGGTGGACACAGCAAACTGCATGTAATGGAGTCTGGGGGCATCATCTGGGGGGGCAGGGTCTCCTATGGGGGGGTCCCCATGTGGAGAGAGATTGATGGCAGCTCTGAGTCTGAGGGTGAGGAGCTGGACAGCCAAAGTGAGAGGGCTGCCTTCATCAAACCACAAAGCGCCCTCTAAACCAACTCTGTCACATTCTCTTGGCCTGGGCTGACCTGGTGAGCATGGTCAGTAGTAAGTAGAATTACCCTCAGAGCTGGTTCAGAGCTGTGCTGACAGAGAGCTGAATCATTGCTGCTTTGCCTTCACTGCCAGTTTAGCAGTAGTGGACAAGGGTTCAGGGGTAACACAGGAAGCTGTGTGAAGCCTTATGAGCCTAAAATATTCTATAAAATAAAAAAATCTATGCAAATGAATAGATGTGAATATTCTGAGTACAAGATTTTGTTCTAGTTGTGAGTGAGAATCTTAAACATTTTGACATTTCCTAAAATATTTTAAGCTAGATGTGGATGAATGTGGACAGGAATGTGATTTGGGGTTTTTTTGGAGTTTTGATCATTTGGTTCAGATGCTGAAAAGGATAAAACTAACTAGCTACCAAATTATATTAGAAGCAGGAACATGCGCAGAGATTTTCAGTGGCAGCTAACTAGTCATAGAGGAATGACTTACGGCATGTAGTTAGCAATAACCCTTTTGGTGCAGTCTGCTTGGTTTTAAAGCTCTACAGGCCTGCAAAATATTAATAATGATCATTTTTTAAACATACTACATTGACATAACATTGAATGTGTTTATATCTGATGATTGTGAAAACAGCAATTAAGAGAATAGTTTAATTAAGCTTTTTATGTGTCTGCAAAAGAAGCATTTTGCAAATACTCCCATTTACATGTAAATTTGATCAAACAGGCAAGAGGGGAGAGGTCAGAGCTAGAAATTTTCCCCCAAACTGGCTTTCTACTGTTTCCTGTCCTGACCTGTCATCTTCATTCAGGTGAAGTAGACAGCTAGAGCTTTAAGAACTACGCTAGATCATTACATACTTCTCTTTACCACGGACAAAAGACATGAAAGTAGCATGAAATCTATCTCTTGTTCACTCCAAAAATGTTGGCTTTTGCCATTCACCTTCTTTGCTGCAGACATAGCACATTGGCTAGCTAGCATCAACATCATCAGTAATGTGTTTAATAAAGAAAATGTTTTTCTTCTCTCAGAAGTGTGATTAAGATGTTCCAGTATTGATATTAAGCAGGGTTAAGTAGTTCTCTTTACTTTCCATGCCCTTTTCCATGCCCACTGAGTTGCTGATCTCAAATCCTCACTTATAGAGAGATCCGCCTCTCTCATTAAACTCATGAAATCATCCTCTACCATTAAATGTTGCTTTCTGTTTGGCACTTCTTTCCTGTGCTGTCTTCCATTTTTACCTAAATGCTTACCCACTCCATAATACTAGATCACTGCATGAAAAGTGGGATTTTCGTCAGTAAGCAGCACTCGTGGAAGTTCAGGTTAACGACTGTATTTGTAGGAATTTGTAGGCAGTACAGAAAACTGCCAGGAAGTGCCAAGAATTGACGTGGGATTTGAATTTCTAGCAGTTTTACAAGCCTGAGAAGCTTGGCAGTTGACCCCCCATCCCCTAGGTCTAGGGGGCTTTCACATGTAAATGAAAATGCTGTGAGCTATACAAATGCAAATCAGGGTAGTAGGGGGATTTTTACTCACCACTGGTCCAGAGGTGACACCTTTTTCTAAAAGGTACTATCTTTAATGGTGTCAAACAACCGACAGCCTTTACATTGATTCATTTAGCTTTTATCCAAAGCAATTTACATAGGTTACAGTTCTTTTTACAATGATATCCATTCATACAGCTGGATATTTTACAGAGGCAATGGTGGGTTAAGTACCGTGCCCAAGGTAGTGTCCCAGCGGGGATCGAACCGACAACCTTTCGGTTACGAGTCCTGCTCCTTAACCACTATGCTACACTGCCGCCTTTAAATCATTTAAAAAAACGGTTTACGTTTTTGCATATAACAGCGAGTACAGCAATATCTGTATCTGTTCAAACAACAACAAACAAATGATCAGACAAAACAAACAAAACAAAATGATCAGATTATACCAGAAGAATATTTACATTAGAAAATATCTACATATTTACATGGGAAAATTACAGTGCTCATGGCAAGTCATTAAGTTCATTCGGGTCTGGGTATGAGGTTTCTGTTCCCTGCAAGCTCCAAACTTCTACTGGTTTTCCAGGTCCTCGGGCGGTGGGTGCATTTTTTCACTTTCTTCAATGTCTTCTTCAACTCCAACCAAGTTCTCTTCAAGATCTTTAAACATTGACGGTGCATAACTCCCGCCGGTAGGGTCATGACTGGATGACAGCAGGTCCTGTACATCATCTGATCTAGCCCTTTTGGATTTTTTTCCCAAACTCCCTTTCTGAAATAGCGTTTTTATGGTCAAAATACTGTGTATGAGCGAATTCAGTGTCACAATGTTCACAAAGGCGCAGAGGTCTTTTCTTCTTCAGTTTCGGGGCTTCTTGCTCTTGTCTCGTGAGGTCCTCCGTATCACCATGGTCACATGCAGGGCTCGCCAGCCGACTCAGTTTGCTGCCGATGTGAATCAGCAATTCACCGCAGTGAACACCAGATTGCTGTCCATAGAGGAGAAGATGGCTGCTTTGGGGCTGCCCAAGTGTGCAGGAGACTACGAGGAAAAGACGGGCGCATAATCTCAAAATTGCGGTAAGAATATATTAGGTGACTGCTAAGCTAACTAGCAGATCTGAATAGCGTGTAAACAACTGGGTGAGAAAGTCGCTAAAGCTATGAGTGCTTGAGCAGAACCAGTGTAAGTTTGTTCACAAAAGTGATTTTTTGTCTTGTTGTATTTTATAGGAAACGGTGCGTCGTCTTCACAACTCGGAAGCAAATTACAGGCGCTATGAACTGGAGCAAGGGTAAGATTTAAAAAATAGGCTACACGCATTCTGCTGTATAAAAGTGAATAAATACGTTCTCTGATCTACTTACATTTTGTTTTCACAGACTGAGCTCGCTAATCAGAAGTACACAGCTACACATCACAGACGTCTGCACACTGGACCACATTCGAACAGAATGCCACCAAATACATACGACTCTGAGGCGACAAAAAGACATTTCAAGGCGCATCTGATGCCCCAGGTCTGGCTGTAGGCTAACTTTTGTTCTAGTGGCTGGAAACTTTGAAGGCTACTGGCTAGGCCAGTAGTTGTTTTCACACAGTTGTGTTTGTGTATTTGCTATTTTCCTATGTATCAATAAAGCTCTTACTTTTAACCAACATATTCCTCACAAATGTTTATTATGATTATGAGATTATGAGACTCGCATTTCCCATCTGGAGCAACTCTGCTCTGACATGGCAAAGGAACACACGGCTCTTAAGGCCAAGGTAACGGATTTAGAGGCCAGGTCACGAAGACAAAATGTAAAGACAGCAGGTCTGAAAATATTGAGCAGAGTAGCCCCACGTGCTATGTGTCGGAGCTACTGCCTGCACTACTGGGGGAAGCTAATTTCCCTTACGGTGTAAAGGTGGACTGGGCACACCGTATCGGTTCCTGTTCAATGAACAAACCGCGCATCATGATCGCCAAGATACACCATGCAAAGCGCCTGGCGCACATTCAGAGCCCCCTCTCTCTCAGCGGAGACCATATCAACATCTTCCCCGATGTTCCACCAAAAATATTCAACTAACGCAGACAATTTGACAGTGTGAGGGAGAAACTAAAGGCTAAAGGGTTAAAATACGGCTTCCTCTACCCAGCGCGACTCATGTTTACCCATGGCGAGACACAGAAGATATTTTCATCCCCGCTGGAGGCTGAATCATACATCGACAATCTCTCCATTTAAGGAGGGGTGAACTATGGTAAATCATGGAAAGAGGGAAGTCGTTCTCCTCCATGGTTTTTCAGACTTTGTAAGCTAATTAGACTCACGATGTTATCCTGTTGTGTTGATCTGTTTATTAAGCTTGGCTTGCCTGCTCGTCTCTACTTAAGCAATATTAAACCTACCAGGCAGCTAACTGATAACCCAAATTGTAGTTCTCTACAACAAAGTGTTATTTACTGAGGGTGGTCTCGGAGCTGTGCAACGTTGTTTTGATGCACAGTCAGTTCGCTGATTGTTTTTTCTGTGTTTTGACCAGCCACCACACATTTAAAATGGGTCAGCGTGGAACTCGTTTTGCTTGGGGAGGCAAGTTCCTGATGTTAATGCTATGCCAGTCTTATTTTTCTACTATTGTTTTTTTTTAGAGTTTTTACGTTTTTTTCTTTTCTGCAGCACTTAAGGTATATATTACATGTTTATGATTATCCTGCTATTCAGTAAATGCAGTACTATGGTTAACCCTATTAGAAAGCATTTAAATATACTGAGCTGGAATATTCGTGGCCTAAACAGCATTGTTAAGAGGTCCAGAGTTTTTTCCCATTTGAACTGCTTACATAGACATAATGTTTCTGCAAGAAACCCATATTAAACACTGTGATGCACATAGGCTTAGATGCAAATGGATAGGCCAAATGTAGCACGTTTTCAACAAAAGCTCAAGGGGTTTCTATACTAATTCGCAAGAACATTCCATTCCAACACTTGTCCACTAAGAGGGATGTGAATGGCTGTTAGCTTATTGTGACTGGCACCATCTTTTCAAAGCATGTCACACTCTTGAACCTTTATGCTCCCAATTTTGATGACCACAACTTTTTCCATTCTGTTTTTAATATGCTACCTGACATATCCACCACTCACCTTATCATAGGCGGAGACTTCAACTGCATTTTGGAACCCTTCATGGATAGGCAATCCCCCAAGCCCTCCTGTGACAGAGTGCTGTCACTACAGTTGAGTATGCGCTCTGACTGCCATACCAAAGAGCCTGGCTCTTTGGCATTGTGGTCAAAGTCACATGTTTGGTACCCTGTAGACCTGGGTTCAAGGCTGGGTGGATTGACTGCTCTCACCCTTTGCTACACCTCCAACCCTTCAAACTCAACAACTGTTGTAAATAATTTTATTCATTCATTGAATTAAGTAGATATTTGGAGACTTCAGCACCCCACTGACAAAGAATATTCATTTTTCTCAAAGGTCCACAAGTCATACACCAGGATTGACTATTTTCTAACAGATTTTAAACTGACCTCAAAGATCTCATCCTCAAAATACCATAATATCCTAATATCCCACCACTGTCCAGTTTCTGTTTCTGCTGACTTTGATATAGAAAAGCCTCCATACAGCTGGCGATTTAACCCTACTTTGCTGAATGAGGAAAACTTCCAAGAGCAGTGTTCTGCCTGCATAGCTGAATACCATGCTGTAAGCGACAGTGGAGGTGTCTCTGATTGAACTATATGGGAGGCTTTCAAAGCTGTCATCAGAGGCCACATTATAGCATTTGAAAGAGCTTAAAAAGCAAAGACGTAAAAGATTATCCGAGATAGAGGTGCAGCTCCCAGCCCTAGAGGAGAAATTTAGACGCACACAATCCCACTCCAACCTTACTAATATTATGAAACTGAAATATGAATATAACAACATTCAGTCTAGTCAGATCAAAACTCTCTTATTAAAGGTTAAACAGTTTGAATTCGGAGACAAACCAAGCAGCCTACTAGCTCATCAACTTAGGGGCTCGCAGGCAAGCAGAGCTATCCGCTCCATCAAAACAAGCTCAGGCACAATTGTCACTGACACTGCAGAGATAAATAAGAGATTTATGCAGTTTTACCAAGGGCTGTACACCTCTGAGAGCACTGTGGACTAACATGCATTCACTCTTTTATACATGAAGTCCAAACTGGTTTCATCCTTGGGAGATTCTATTTCTTTAACGTATGTAGGCTGATGAACATTATGTACAAAAACCATGAAAAACATGACAAAACAGCCATTCTGGCCCTGGATGCGCACAAGGCATTTGATCAGGTAGAGCGGAAATACATATTGTCTGCGATTGAAGAATTTGGCTTAGGACAAAACTTTTCAGCATGGGTTGAGATGCTGTACCTTTTCCCCACTGGGGTTCTTACTAATGGGGATAGATCACCCCCCCTTTCCCCTTCATCGCAGTACACGTCAGGGGTGCCCATTAAAACCCTTATTATTCGCAATTGCTATGGAACTGTTGGCAGTAAGCATAAGAAACCACCTTCACATTCTCCCTGTGTGAATGGGAGGAGTGGACCATCATATTTCCCTATACGCCGGTGATGTTCTCCTCTTCTTTTCAGCTTTATAAAAGTCTTTGCCACCTATGTTTGAACTTAAGGAGTTTGGTAACTTACCTGGATATATAGTTAACTGGCAGAACACTGAATTCATGTCATTGTATGATAATATAGACTTAGGATTCCTTAACAACCTACCTTTCATAGCCAGAGAACAAATAAAATATCTTGGTAACACAGTCTCCAGAAACTACAAAAAGCTTTATGAGCTCAACTACAAAGTTATGATAGACAAACTTAAAAATAACATAGAGACTTGGAGAGTGCTATCTCTATCACTGATTGGACGTGTCAATGCGATAAGAATGGTCACATTACCTAAATTTTTGTATTTATTTCAAAATCTTCCTATTTTTTTGACTTAATCATTCTTCAAGACACTTGATTCCATGATTATGCCCTTTATCTGGGGCTACAAAGTGCGCCACATAGCAAAAAAGCACATTTGTAAACCTAGAGAAGTTGGAGGCTTTGCTTAACCTTGTTTCCAGCATTACTACTGGGCAGCAAATGTCAGGACCTTAATGTACTGGTGTTGTGCGTGGTCCCATCAACTCAACACCTGAAGGAGGCTTGGGAGAAAGATCTAGGAGTACAGATCACTGAGGACACATGGTCTGAAGCCCTCGAGGGGATTAGGACATGTTCCCTCAGTTCACACTTTCAGTTAACCCAACATAAAGTCATACATAGACTACGCTACTCTCAAACCAAATTGCACTCCATATACCCCTCAGTGTCACCCTTGTGTGTTAAGTGTAAATCTAATGATGGAACGCTAGCTCATTTATTTTGGTTCTTCCCTAAACTACATAACTTCTGGTCTGAGGTGTTCAGCTTGTACTCCAAGGTATATAAGGCTGACTTCCATCCTGATCCTATCATTGCCATACTAGGCTGGTCACCACACTTAGTGTCAAGGCTCAGGCAGGGACTCAGGCGCAGACAGAAAGGCAGGGTGCAAACTGCGGGTTTATTAAGTCCACAACGAAATCCAGAAATCGAAGGTAAAAAAAAAAAAAAAACAGGCGAAGTCAGAAATCCAGGGAAGCACAGCAAACAATACCAAAACCAGATCCAAAAGACGTAGTCGAGAGAACAGGCAAAAAACAGCAAAAACAGGCAGACAGGCAAAACAGGGAAAACGGCTCGTAGTGACACAGATGAACTGAGACAAACTAGCAACAAGACCAGACACAAGCGGAGAATATATAGGGCGAGACTAATGTGAGGATGTGATGGGGGTGTGCAGGCAGGCAGGTAACCAGGTGGGCGGAGACAGGGCGGAGAGCAGGGCAGGGCTAGAACACAAGGAAAAACAGAAGCACATGGCCACGAAAACAAAAACAAACCCGGCTAAGATGCCGGGGCACTGACACTTAGAGACATTCAGTCATCACCAAATCCAGAAAATCCAGTATGGGATGACAATAGCCAAAAAAGCTATCTTGACGGTTTGGAATAAAGAGTCTGTACCAAAGTCTGAGACTTGGCTGACTGAGTTTAGCAGTGTGCTGCACATGGAGAAAATCAGATATGAAATTGCCAGGAAGCCCAAGAGATTTTTTCAGATTTGGGAACCATTTCTTTCCTATCTTGATGGTGAATAAGGGCTGCTGTGAATGTCTATGGTGTTGCTGAAAACATTTTACAATGTGCTGTATATTGCATAATGTAATGCACACATAACTTTCCACAACAGGTTAATCTACATTGTCACAGTATAGCTGGGGGGAAGGGGGTGGGCTTTATTATTAATGTTTGTTTGTCTGTTACATAAAATGTGAAAATGCTTAAATAAAATATAAAAAAAAAAGATTTCAAATATGTCCTTTTACCAGTAAATAGATCTCAGAAAGAGCTTTCTTTTGATAGCAAGGGTTGGGAACCATAGCTCTATGTAGTTAGCATGTAAGAAGATGTCCTTAGTTTGCTATGGAATGTGTTTTAGTGGAACTACTGGAATTTTGAATGGGTGTGCAGTAGCATATGAGTTTTAGCTGTCCATGACCAGTACAGCATTGTGTGATGACCTGCAATGTGGTTCTCACTGGTGGTCATAAACCTACCTTAATACTCATTTCAGTCTTGTTCTGACATTAATAACACTACATGGTATCACTACATTGCTGCCTGCAAACTTCACCTTCCGCCACATAGAGCACTGGATGGAATGGCAGTAATACCTTCAACAGTGTAGGATAGCAACAAAGCTAATCAAAGATGAAAAAGATGTACAGGTCTACGCTGCCTTACTCTCTGGGGAAAGAGGTAGAAGTCTTTAAAAACGTTTAATTAGGGGGAGGATGAAGATGTAGATGACAAGACTGTATTAGAGAAACTGGACAACTAATTTGTGTCAACATCATCCGCAAGTGTGTTTTATCAGTTTTATCAGTATCTGTAAAAACATGCTGAGTCTGCCGAGGCTTAACTTACATGAGCTTGCAACACAGCAAAGACATTATCCGAAAATCTACAGTTAATGCCAAACTCTAAAAAGCAGTTGCACTAGGCAGTGAGAGCATGTGAAGGGCCTCGGTAGCAAACAAGGGGCTAGTTGTAGCCCTCAGCGGTATGTCTCACCCATGTGGTCAAGGAAGTAATTTCACCCCGTGAGAATGGCAATGTGGCAAACTTTCTTGGCGAAATAACTCAAATAGTTTATCAAACAAAGCAGAACATCTGCATTGACCTGAAACAGTTGAAGTGAGTGGTTTCTGGCAACTGCCACTAAACAAACACTCAAATTATAAATTAACTGTAATAACCGTAGTTGGAAGATATATTTTCCACAGACTCCTGTTTAGCATCTTTAGTGCCCCAGAAATCTTCCAATGCAAGATGTCAGAGCTCCTGAAGCAGCAGTAAGGTGTTTACACAAGGTGTCTTTATGGATGACACAACATGCCAGAGGAGCACAAGCAAAGACGCCACTCCAGAGCATCCTATAGATGGTAGTGAGAATTGTGATAGCACAGAAAATGCAAGCTGAAGTACATGCATACACAATGGTCACCAGGGCATGGTGAAATGTACAGAATGTGTCTAGCAGCCTAGTATAGGGAAGGACATTCAGATTATGGTTTTCAGCTGCAGAGACTGCCAAGAGTCAAAGCCAAATTATGGGTGAGAACCTCACAACTCCATTGCCAATATGTTACAATTTCTCTCTTTTTTAACACAACAAGATATTGGGAATGTTTGACTGCTTTTAACAAATTCATAGATATAAACATCTAGATATGATGTGTTACATTAGGTAATATTAGCAACTTAGCTAGCTGGGTTATTTACCTGTAGACACCTTTTTATTTATAATAATAATAAAACGGCATATCACCAAATGTTTTATTTTTTCCACAAAAAATGAAATATGGCAAGGTTTCATGCTCAGCTTCCATCATCTTCATTTTAAACCCATGATCTGAGGGGAAATGGTGAATGTTTCATAGGTAGTGAATCTGTCTGTGAAAACTGCACTGATTCTAAGTAACAAACTTAGCACCGCAGCAGCGGTCTCATAGTCATTGGATGAGCACAGTCTCCCTGTTGATTGGATGAGTGAGCAGAGTTGGTGTGGAGCTTCTGTACACTCTAGCAAGGTCATATAATAACAACTAGCTTTGGTAGGGGGTAGAGGAATGCAAAATTATAATGACAGTAAGTTCCTATTTTAATGTAGGGGAAACTTGCTATATTGTAAAATGGAGATTTAGGCCTTTAAAGATTTTGTGCTCCTAACACACATTACATACATAGGGCTAGATGAAGTGACCATGTCTACACTAATGACAGAATACATATAAAATATTATTACCAGCTACTTTTAAAAACATGTTTCTTCCTAAAATGTGGTACAGGAACTTACTGGTCAGATAAGAGTTTTCAGCAGTATATATTTACAGCGCTAGATACACTCTACCAACCATTTACATTTACATTTATTCATTTGGCAGACGCTTTTATCCAAAGCGACGTACAAAAGTGCAAATAGTGAACAAACAACAGGCACAAGAGCAAGATGTGTACAGGTCATACAATGCAAATAGTGCTGAAGCTGAGCGCAAGGTCAGTGACGCGAGCCAACTAATCTGAACTAGGATTGCATCTCAAATACAATTACAGAAAAAATGGAGTACCGCTATACTACCTAGGTAAGTGAGCAATAAGTACAAGACAGGAGTCAGATTCTCAACGTCAAAGTTACAAGGTCGAAGAGGGAGAGGTATCAGTCCAGGTAGAGTCTGAAGAGGTGTGTCTTCAGCGCACGTCTGAAGGGTTGGATTGAAGGAGTTGTTCTCAGGGGGGTGGGGAGATCATTCCACCACTGGGGGGCGATGATGGAAAAGCGTCGTTGTGAGGAGCGTGGGCCTTTCGTTCTGTTGGTGGGTGGAGCGAGGCGTCCGGATGTAGCAGAGCGAAGTTGACGAGCAGGTGCGTAGGGTAGGATGAGGTCCTGGAGGTAGGTCGGGGCAGTCTTTCTTGCAGCGGAAAAGGTGAGAGTCAGGGTCTTGCAGCGGATCCTGGCTGCGATTGGGAGCCAGTGGAGGGATTTCAGTAGGGGGGTGACGCGGGAGAACTTGGGGAGATTGTAGATCAGCCTAGCAGCTGCGTTTTGGATGAGCTGTAGCGGCTGAATAGTGCAGGCTGGGAGGCCTGCGAGGAGGGCGTTACAGTAGTCCAAGCGGGAGAGCACAGTGGCCTGGACGAGCAGCTGGGTGGAGTAGGTGGTCAAAAAAGGGCAAATCCTCCTGATGTTATAGAGGAGGAATCGACAGGAGCGTGCCGTCTGGGAGATGTAGTCGGTGAAGTCCAACCTGTTGTCGAGGGTGACGCCCAGGCTCTTCACCGAAGTGGAGGAAGTTACTGTGGTGCCGTCAACAGTAACCGAGAGCTCTTGAAGAGGAGAGGTCCTGGCTGGGATAAGCAGCAGATCGGTCTTGTCCAGGTTAAGCTTGAGGTGGTTGGAGGCCATCCATCTGGAGATGTCAGCCAGGCACGCGGAGATCTTTTCGTTGACCTGGGGGGTGGAGGGGGGAAAAGAAAAAATTAGTTGAGTGTCATCAGCGTAGCAGTGGTAGGAGAAACCATGCGGGCCAATAACTGAACCAAGAGAGTTAGTGTAGATGGAGAAGAGGAGGGGTCCCAGTACAGATCCCTGGGGGACACCTGTAGTGAGGGTAGTGGGAGCCTTTCCAATAGACCTGGGAAGATCTACCGGTCAGGTAGGACCTGAACCAAGAAAGGGCAGTCCCAGAGATGCCAAGCTCAGAGAGCTTGGCGATGAGCAGCTGGTGGTCGACGGTGTCAAATGCAGCGGAGAGGTCGAGGAGGATGAGGACCGAAGACAGGTCGGAGGCTCTGGCTGCGTGGAGGGCCTCTGTCACCGCCAGGAGTGCCGTCTCGGTTGAGTGCCCGGGTCTGAACCCAGACTGGTGGGGATCCAGAAGGTTGTGCTTGTGAAGAAAGGGAGACAGTTGATTAAGTACAGCACATTCAAGGGATTTGGATAAAAATGGCAGGAGGGATACTGGACGGTAATTGTTCATGTCAGATGGGTCAGCGGTGGGTTTTTTTAGCAGGGGGGTAACCATAGCATTTTTCAGATCGGTGGGAACGAGGCCAGTAGTCAGAGATGTGTTGATGATGGAGGAGAGATACGGGGCGATCTCACCGGACACAGACTGGAGAAGGGTGGAGGGAATGGGGTCGAGGGGGCAGGTTGTAGCTCGGTGGGATGTGATGAGTTGAAGAACTTCAGAGTAGCTGAGTATAGAGAAGGAGGACAGGTGGTGGCTGTCCAGTGGTTGAGGCTGTGGATGGAGGAGTGATGGAGTCCCGGATGCTGGACACCTTCTTCTCGAAGTGGGCCTTGAAATCTTCTGCGGAAAGGAGAGAAGGGGAGGGGGAGGAGGGGAGAGGAGGGTGGAGAAGGTAGAGAAGAGATTGCGGGGGTTAGTGATGTTGGCGTTAATTTTGTTATGAAAAAATGAAGACTTAGCTGTTGTTGTTGCAGCCGTGAATGCTGTCATCAGGGAGTGGTAGGACGCTAGATCGTCGGAGGATCTAGATTTCCTCCACTTCCTCTCAGCGGCCCGCAGCGCAGTTCTGTCAGAGCGGAGGGAGTCGGTTAGCCATGGGGAGGAGGGCGACGGCCGTGATGTCCTGGAGACAAGGGGACAGAGACCATCTAGAGACTGAGATAGACATGTGTTAAAAACAGTTGTAGCAGCATTAGCAGACATGTTTGAAAAAGAGGTGAGGGGAGGGAGGGAGGAGAGAACAGCGGAGGTGAATGTGGAGTGAGAAAGGGAGTGGAGATTCCTCCTGAAGGTAGTAGCGGTGGTGTCAGAGGAGTCGAGAGTGGTAGGGAGAGAAGGAGAGAAAGATACAAAGTAGTGATCGGATACATGGAGAGGAGTCACCACGAGGTTGGACGTGGCGCAGTTCTTTGTGAGGACAAGGTCGAGCTGGTTGCCAGCTTTGTGGGTCGCACACAAAGCATAGCCCACCCTGGTCCTGGAGAGATGTGACATTCCTAGAACACAGGAGTCCATTGTGTGTTCCTAGAACACAGGAGTCCATTGTTTTCATTCAGTGGTGCAATGCATTTTGCCCATGGAGCCCAGTATTTTCCTTCAGAAGTACAATGCACCTCTCCAATTGGATACAGTGTTTTCCTTCAGTAGTGCAATGTCCACGTCAGTACTGCAGTGAGAGTATAAGTGATGTGCTTTTGTCAGACACAAACTTTAGATGTCAGTACTGCAGTCTGGAAGAGTGTAGGTAAGGATGTGCTGTTGTGTCAGACACACAATTTAGATGTCACTCCTGAAGTGAAAGAGTAGGAAAAGATGTGATGTTGTCTCAGACACACCGTCAGTGTTTCACTCTGCATTCTGTAACACTGTCCCTCCTGGGCTTCACTCCCTCCACTCGGCACTCTACAACCCTGTGCCTCCTGGGGTCCACTCCCTCAGGGATCCACTCTGCACTCTATAGCACTGTCCCTCTTGGGGTTCACTCCCTCTTCGCTGCACTCTACAGGACTGTCCTTCTTGAGCATGCCCATAACCAGCTATGAGGTCACCGAGGTCCGGACGTCGGTAATTTTTTTAGATCTAAAAATAAAATTTGAAGCTAAATACAACTGGATAAATAAATCAGTGGTTGAGAACTTCTCCTCTGAGACAAATACATGCTTAATTCAGTTTAGAATTGTTATTTAGTGTCCACTGTGTGTGAGAGTTGTGAGAGAGGGTGCGAGCGCAGCCCCTTGCATCATCAGCATTTCCACTGACATCAGCAATTGGAAATTATGCACGTTGGCAGCAGCAGGTGGCTTGTGTGTAACCTGGCAGCATACCATTCGGTAAGACAAAGCAATGATCATTATGCCATTATCTGTAAGAAACGTTCAAAACAGTAACCTGGTACAGTGTCTGGAGTAAAGGCAATTGTATGAAACATGTTAAATATGCGTACTCTGGCCATGATGAAGGCTAGGGTATTTCTTTCATATTAGTAGGCTAGCTAACGTTTCACACAACGCCATTGATTAAAAAACAGCTTATATAGGCGACAGTATCAATAATAGTAGGCCTATGAAACATTTCAAAGCCAAATTTGGAAATGAATATAAGTGTATAATGACATTAGCTTGTAATGGTGGTACTCTCAAGCAACATGTCACTACTGAAGGAAAACATCTGGCTTCATTGGAGATTTGTATTTTATGACTGAAGAGAACCACTGAGCTCCATTGGAAAAGCACATTGTACTACTGAAGGAAAACATCTGGCTTCATTGGAGATTTGTATTGTATGACTGAAGAGAACCACTGAGCTCCATTGGAAAAGCACATTGCACTATTGAAGGAAAACATTTGGCTCCAGTTGAGAAGCACATGCTGGTTATGTGTAATAATTCATTTAAAATCCCTATCATCTCTGACATGGGGCCAACATATCTTTAATTCATAAGAAGGGGAAGTGCCCCATACAAGGAAATTGGCATTTGGACTGTATACCTCAAGCTCCCATTCAAAATACTTGCAATATGATTTGAAGGCCTTCTGCCCCCAATTATTAAAGCAGGTCAGACAGGTACTTTGGGTATCCCTCCTTCAAATGAGCAAAAGTAGTCAGAGTCTTTTTGAATTGTAAGTTTGACATCCAAAAATTACATAAATCTAGAAACATGGGTACATTCTCTTTTGTAATTGTGGTCAAAAATTCGATGCAGGCAAGTAGGTGGTTCACCACAGTCTTTATTCACGACACCGGGGACAAGTTACATACACAAACAGTGCCAAGCAACAAGTCCACCTTCTCTGAGACTGAGAACCATTCTTATACCCAACACATCCTGTATACATAAGTTACATTTGGCAAAAACATGTCACCTATACCATTGTTCTGTTTTTTGCAGATGTTGGCATTCTAAAGGGTCTGTCAGCACTTTTGCTTGGTCTAGCCTATCTGGCCACCCATATGGTGTGTTTCCTTGGTCTGGAACAATGGGGTGCCTGGACAGACAGGAAACAGACTCCTATATTTCTGCTGGTCTCATCCTTTAAGGGAGGGTTGAGGAAATAGGCACAGAGACATGTTCACGACACCAATGCATGTTAAACCTACACCATTTCATTAAATGAGGAAAACTATTCTACTTTGTTAGGGTTAATACAAAATCTTTCTCACATAATCTTTGACAAACATAACAGCCGTAGACCATGCAGCCATTGTCATAGTTCTGGCCTTATGTAGCCTGACAATTGAACTCTCCAAAAATTAAGTACTAGCGCAAATATACATCTCCTAAACTGACACCACGTTCAACTGATCTCTTCAATATGGATTTTTGTATCAGTTAGAGCAGCCATAAAGAAGTCCTTCCAGAGCATTCAACCTTAATAATGGTGTTACCCAAGAGTAGCGGACCTGTACATACAGGTAATCCTATCTCAAATAGCTTTGAGTGTATGTTCCAGTGCGTTTTAATTAGATATGAATTGAGACTGTGATAAACAGCTTTGCATTTAAATGTATTCATTTGGTAGATGCTCTTATTCAGAACGATTTACGAATCGGTTTCAGCAAGATAACAAGGCTCAAACTAACAGGAATCACCATGACTGCACCTGCACCTACCTACCTGAACGCTCTGCTAAAAGCGTATGTCCTCTCCCGACCGCTATGCTCTGCTACCGAATGGCGTCTGGTGGTCCCGACACATCTCGGCACAAAATCACCATCCGGAATTTTCTCTACCCCACTTGTCCCCCGACGGAATGACCTTCCACACTTCATCCATTCTACCGCATCCCTCACTATTTTTAAGAAACATCAGAAGACACAGTTCTTCCGCGCTCACCTGAATCACTACCATTGTTTGCGTTTGAGGTGTTATAAAGACGAGACAGACCATCACGTTAAGGCGCCCATACACTAGAGGACTTTGATGAGACTCTGAAAAGACTTTTAAAAAGACTAAAGTCTGACACCCTCTCACATCTAAAGACAATGTAGTCACAGACTATGATTTTGCAAAGACTGGGGATCTTGCAGGTTCACTACAGCCCCCCCGCGATGTGGAAAAACTGCATAAAATTATATATGTGTACATTTATGGTATTAAACGATAAAATACATTAATATTATACATATATTTTATGCATTTATGACTTACTAAAATTTTTTTTACGTTTTCTTTACTTTTCGTCTGCTACGTGCGTCGTCTACAGTTCTACGCGGTTTCCCACACAAGGTATCAAAGCTCCCAAAAATTGTTTGTCACCGACCCGCGAAAAATCGAAGCCGAGATGTGGGAGGGTCAACGGTTTTTGCAATGCTGTGTTAGAAATGCTCACTTGTTCACTCACTCACTATATAGTGTTTGCTACATGGAACACTCACTAGGGGATAAGGGTTGACAGTCGTTGGTACATTTCGGACACTACATGGACGTTACGCCGCAACATATTTATGCGTCGGATATTCGTAATTATTATCTCTGTCGCATAAACAAACGCCAGAACATCTTCACAACACATGTGAAGCCATGGGCATGTCACAAAACTGACAGTTTTTCAGGAGACAGCAGTCCGCAATGCATGATGGTCTAAGTCGCTCGATGTAGGGTACAGCGTATGTACACTACATTTTGCCGTTCCTCGCGACGATTTTGTAGCGCACTATATAGTGTCGTAAATTTTCAGTTGAGGTTTCGAACAGCACTACAAAATGGCCGACACACTATATAGTGCACTATATAGTGAGTGAGTGTACATTTCGAACAGAGCTCAAGACTGCAACTAGATTCCTTTTGAGATTATTTCCTGTTTGGTGCTGAGAGAGCTCACCTATTGGTTGTTGACAATGTCCACGTCACTATTTGCGTCAGCCGAGAAACTTACAATAATATTAAACACGGTTGATTTTATCGTAACGTCAAGACGAGAAAAAAACTGACTTAAAACAGCTCCGATTACCACCTTACACCAAACGATCGAGATCACGGGAGCGCGCCGCGACTCTAGCAAAACTCTTATGATTTCCGACTTTGGAAATTTGTCTGCGACCGTTGAAATCGCTTGAAAGTCGTTTGGTGTAAGGCCGGCATCAGCTAACAACGGGCTTTAGTGACTGCTGCTCTGGGAAGATGACGACAACCGAGGGCGATGCTGGGAGACTACTGACTTTACAAAAGGTGAACTACCACTAAACGACCAATAGGTGGTGCTGTAATACCACCCCTAACAACCATCTACAGCAACTTCTTATGTCCTAAACTCTGTTTTCCTGAGGAAAAAAAAGAACTTTAATGGTGTAGTGCACTTGTGTCTCTACCAGCTAACTTGTACCTTGTCTGGCCAACTATTGAAACTTGGTTATTCAGCAGTTCTGTTATTGTGACTCCTTGTAAGGCTTTTGCTTGTGTTGTACTCTGCCTCACTTGTAAGTCGCTTTGTATAAAACGTATGCCAAATGAATAAATGTAAATGTGATATGTATCCGGTTATCAAGGGCCAAATGACAGTAGTTAGAAAAGCAAAACTTTTCATGCCAGTCACAAGCCTTTATACAATAAAGCTGGATTTGCAACTGGCTGCTCTTCACTACAATGTAGACAGCCTTGTGAGGTTAATAATAAACAATGTAGCACTGAAATTATTACATTGCTCTAATGAAACTGGAAAATTAGTGGGAGCCAGACTCTCACATTAAAGTTTTTGCGTGTTTGTCCACATTGTCATTTCGCATCTGAAGTATCTTCCGGAACGATTTAATTTTATCACTGCACTCTTTCTTAATTTCCAAACTGCATCTAAATGATGGGAAAGAAAACTGCGGAAGAGGACTAAATTTTCAAAATTGTGTAATGTTAAAACCAACGCACTTGCTTAGAAGTGTTTTTCAAATTAGTAGTGTTGATAGGTAGTGTTTTTCAGTTTAGTAATGTTGATTAATAGTGTTTTTCAGATTAGTGGTGCTTTTCAACATTGTTGGGTAAGATTCCGACGTAATTTCCAGACTTCACCACTTCTTTCCATGGTTCGCTCTCTCTCTCTCTCTCTTCTTTTTTGGGTCGCCCTTGTTTCGTCACGAACCAAACCGCTGTCCCAAAAGCGCCCCAAGAACACCTTCCCCCTTAAACTTTTGTTCCCACCAAACATTAGTTCCTAAGCAAAATGGAGGAGAGACTGAAACTTCAATCAGGAACAGGACCACAGTTACTTTAATGTAGGCTACACACAAATTAACGGTAATGTTAATCAAAGAAAAAGGCTAGTCAACGTGTCCTATAAACTGCATGTTAAAATTTGATTTAGCACTTAACATCAACACAAACGTCACACTACACAAATGACTTTTAATTAGTTTATTTCGTAGGTTTATTTTCTTTCCAAACATGGCTTTATAATTGTTCATTTCTTTGCTTCATCGATCGATTTCTTACCTTCACATTTAAAAGATTTCATGAGGTTAACTACCCTACTTGTGGTCAGTCGGCGCAAAGATACCGGTCGACACGGTTGTTTGCTTCGCTGCCCCTTTAAATAAAGTTTGCTAGACCAAGCATTCCGAACGAATTTGTAGCCATCTACGTCAGAGCGTCCACTTCGTTGAAAGCGTTGTTGGCAGGGCGGCCAGAGCGAATTTTGACGCTCTCGCCGCTCCCGGTGTGAACGTACAGTTACTCCTCAGTTATGTACTTGTGTGATGTCACGTGAAGGACTCTCCCACTCACTTGCTGATTGGAACTCAGGCCTAGAAGTTTCAGAAACACGCATGCGTATCTCTGAACGTTCGGCGCAATGCGCTTGCGTTACAGGGTAGACCGTATGTGGATGACAATATGACGGATTGATTGTGGGCTTGCCAATGAGTTGGTTTGGATTCGGCTTCAATGGCTTTGGACAAATATGTTCTCCGAAATCAGGGGACCCAATATTAAGTAACGAAGATGTCGAAATAAAAGTCGTTGTTCCAGTTAGGCTGAGAGACTATGGCCCTGACCGGGAGAGACGTTGTCATATCAGCGCTAGCTGGAGCCAAAGAGCTTTTCTTCAGCTTGAAGGTGACAAATTGCTTGTAATTGTGGCTACGCTTTTAGGAAGTCCATCATTCTTGTACATTGCTCTGCTACCGAGCTAGACGTCTACCGTACATATAAAAAGATAATTAGCTGTTCTGCTAGTGTGCTAAATTTGCGCATTGTGAATGTGTCCTGGCTCGGCAGGATCGACATAAAGAAATGAGAAATAACAGTGGACATTCTCACAACAACAATATGTAAATGTGTTGCAGGTGATAGACATGTATGCATAGGCTGCTCTCGGGCAGACCCACCCTCTCAGACAGCCTGCGCCTGCGTTCCGCAAAGCCATGGCTGTCAGGACGCCTTGGTCAGCGAGAGATACCTGACCCTCGCTTTCACAGACAAAATAGAGTGCTGGGGATTTGACGCAACGGACAGCACGCCAGTCTGGAAGATGGAACGCATGGGTCTGGAGACCGCAGGTATAAACCATGATGTGTAGCCAAATTGAAGAGACTGGCAATCCTGACTGCGGCTGCCCCGAGAGCGGTCACGAGTGACATGAGGTCGTGTGCTGGTCTCAAACTGGTCAGACACACAACCTGGACATGTTTCTGGCTCTTGTTGTATAGGGGGCAATTGGCTAGATGGTGATTTAAATCATTAAACACTTAGTTAACTTCCAAGCTAACTAGGCAGGATAAATGCATAGCTAATTTCAAATACAAGGTAGCTAGAGTCCCTGTAATTTTTTTTGTGAATGATTTAAGAATCCATCCTTAAAAGGTTAACCAACAACATACCTATTAGTCAAGGAAGTTGAATATCCCACAGATCTTTTAAGTGATACCAGTATGTTTACTAGCTGTCAAGCCACTGAGTTTACCAATTGGACACTAGTGTTGTTACTTATCAGACTCCTCATTGCCTATAACAAATATCTTAAATATTAGTTTTCCCAGTGTTAGCCTAGTATTTGGGATGAACATGGCTTAGTCTTGTCGTTGTATGTATGACCCGGCTGAACTGATCTACCAGTGGCCACTAACTGATGGCCACAATATTATGTTTAATCAGCTTAATGAATGGGCCATTAAGGGGCTCTGTGTTCACATATTTTTTGTCTTTTGCCTTTGTTGGTAGAAATCCCTGCTCCACTCCCTTTGGTCCTAGGAGGTTATGTGGTTTCAACCCTCCCTTTTTTCCAGCCTTTGTCTCCTCATCTTTGTGCGGTCAGCTTGGCCCTTGGCATGGAGCATGCAGTCCTGCTGACCGCTTCTGGCACTGTGTATACCTGGGGTTCCAACAGGTGAGAACGAGGATTGGATTTGATCTGTCACAGGCCACCTCTCCCTCTGGCAGTCCTAACAGCCTCTCAGGGAACATCTGATCCAGAATGTACAATTTGGTGGGGTGTTCAGCAGGGTTATTATTGTATACTAAAACTAAGACGAAAACTAATGGTTTTGAGACATTTTCGTAAACTGAAATAAAATAATTTACCTGAGGAAAATGTAAAACTAAAACTAAACGAAACTAATAATGATTACTAAAAAACTAATAAAAATAACACAAGAAGAGACTAAAAATAATTGTCGTTATCGTTTCAAGATGGCGGACGTCGTATCCATTCAAGGCGGCGGGTGTCACACTCCGAGGCGGTTTGTTCCTTCGGGCGACGCACCACCAAAGGGGGAAAGGGAGGGAATTTTTCTATCACAGTCTACCACAGTGCTACGCTAGCTGTGACTGTTCTAGACAGTTTGTCCTGCCTCTGAATATCATAGTCATGTTCCGTGGAGTACCGTCCCTTTCGGGCGATTTCGCAGAGCTGGTATGAGCGGAAAACATGGCTAGCAGGCTGCGAAGTAGCTAACGTTTTGTTCTGCTACCCCTGCTCAATGCAATGTGACAATGTCAAGTTACCTAGCTGACTAATTTGCACAATACAATGTGACAATGATGAGTTAGCTAGCTGTTAATTTACCCATGGAACGGGTCACCTTAGCCATCATCGCAACAATTGCCCCCCCAAGAGATTTGGCAGAAGCCGCCACTCCCTAAATTCTGTGTAGTCCTTAACTAAAATTACTAAAACTAAAACTGAAACTATAATAAACTAGAACGAAATAGAAATGAGTCCATGAAATAAAAACTAAACTGAAACTAATGATACCACTGGTGAAACTAACTAAAACTAAACGGAAATTCAGACTGAATGCAAACATATTATCAAAATAAAAACGAATTGGAAAACGTAAAACTATTATAACCTTGGTGTTCAGTCAATGGTCAGAGCACTTATCCTGGGAAGTTGTGTTGTTTCACAAGCACTGAGGCTGCGGCGTTCATGTTAGCTGTCAATGCACTCATACTGAGGTGGTTATCATGTTATCAGTCCAGGTGCTCATACTGGGTGTTCTGTTTTGGCAGTCATGGGCAGCTGGGGCATGGCGAGCTGAGCTGGGAGGAGGAGCCGCGGCCTGTGGAGGCACTGTGGGGCATGGCTATGGGGGGTGTGGCTGCAGGGGGCTGGCACTCCATCTGCATCAGTGGTAAGATCAGTCGATTGTGTGCCATGCCTTCAAAACCCCGTATCATGAGCTCACTTTCAAAGGAGGTGTGTGGCTCTTCTTCTGTGTGCATGTGTGTGTGTGCGGACAGGTGGTGGAGACCTGTACACATGGGGCTGGAATGAAAGTGGTCAGCTGGGCCTGCCATCACGTTCAGTGCGAGGAGACAGACTGTGCAGAACTGCTGCTGTCCAAGGTGAGCTGTCCTAATGTCACTTGGTCACACTTTATTTCTGCATATCCATAGCTGTGGATCACAATGGAACATCAAGAATTGATTTTTTGCACTCAATTAGAAGTTGGCAGGCAAAAGGAGGAGGAAGGACCAGACAGCAGTGAGGTGTTCATCTCAATCCAAGCCTTCCCTGCCCTGCTGGACCTTCCTCAGGAGGTTGAGGTCACAAAGGTTAGCTGTGGGTCCCGTCACACTGCAGCTATCACCAGTAAGAACCCCATGTCCTTGTGTCAGTTGAAAGATGTTCTTTTATGTCATTTCAGACATGAATGTTTGAGTATTCTCTTATCATTTCAGGTGCAGGTGATCTGTACACATGGGGATGGGGTATGTGCTTCTGCATTCTTGTCCAAGTCTCTTACAACTGAAGGTTATGCAGGCTGTCATATTAACTGCCAATGTACAGGTTTTGTATACTGGTGAAGTGCATTTTGGGCAACCATTATTTCTCTTAACTGAGTTTCTCTACAGTATATTTCCATTTCCCAAAACCTATCCATACAAACACATAAAAAGAACAAAGAACTCTCACTGATTACTGTAATATAACTTGCTTTGTCTTTGTTACCTAAAATGGCTTGAGAAAATTAACTTTCACAAAAAGTATATAGTACACAAAAAGAAGTGAAGAATTCATTATGTAGCTTTAATTCTCTCTTAGTTATGATGGCAACTGTCACCTGTGTTTCAGGTGAGTATGGTCAGCTAGGCCAGGTAACAACCTCCTCTTCAGACCAACCGGTACAGGTGGGTTTCTTCGCAGACCATGGAATGCATGTGGTTGACGTGGTGTGCGGACCCTGGAACACATTTGTGTGTGCTGTCGAAAACAAGTTCCCCCTCCCCGAGACCAACCCACCAACTTCTGCTGGACTTTTAAACCAGTAACCTATTTGCTACTGCTTGTGATTCATGTCATACTCATTCAGAGCCAGTTTTAAAAATCAAGCATTTATGTAGTCTTTAATACACATTTTTATTTCTATATACAGATGCAGCAAATACACACAGATACCCATGTACACACTGAAATTCTTTCATGAGGGTGTGATCAAATTGATTACCAGAAGGCACACATTGTGGATACCAGCATTTAAAGGCCTTAAAACTCAAGGTACAGTGAATTGGTCAAGGCTAGCTTTGTCATGATGTGGAAACCTAACTATTCAAAAGCATGGTATTTGTAATATTTATAAACACTTGATAGCATTTGACAAAACAGGTAAAACCTGTACTCTTTTTACTTGTACCATAAAAAGTACACCTCACCCATTAGATTCTGTTCAGTTGGATCAGAATGCTATGTGGAATTAGTTGATTTGTTTTCAAGTACTGCTGTACAGATGTTTGAATACTGGCAGATATATCACAGTCAGTGAAATTCTTTTTGATATTTCATTATACATTTAAAACCATAAAGAAACATTGCACTAAAATAGTAAAATACATTTCACTCTGAACTACAAATTATCAAAGGACAGGTCCAGTCAAAAGACATGAGTATAGTAATTTCATTTTAAAGAAACAAACAAAAGCAAAGGTTTTCTCTCTTTCAGTCTAAAAGATCAATCAAATATGATTTAAGGCACAAGCCACTATATTTGTCAAATAAAAGGTCCATTAAAAAGATGCTGTCGTTTGTGTGAATCCGGCAGCTATTGGGCAGCTGCAGTGGTCCGTTGCTAGTCTGCAAGTTGCAAGGCTCACAGGACAATCTTAAAAGAACTGAAGAGCAATCAACATGTTTAGAGACATTATTTACACCCGTTTCTTATGTATATTTTCCCCTTAAGGAAGCTGCAATAATGCTTTTAACTTCATAACTTTAATGATATCCTCTGAGTCCATCTAGGAGTGTGGGGTGTGGCATGTGCAATTCTCTGAGATCGGCGTCTACTGCAACATTTTCAAACAAGTCAAAGAGTACATTACGAGACAGAGGATTGGCTGAATAACTCATAGACACCCATGTGAGACCCAGGGTCAAGAGAGCAGAGCAATGACCGAATCCCTGGCCAATGTACCTCCCATTCCTGCTTACCTGCCCCATCCCTGCCTACCCTCCCTGTTTCTGGCAGTACAAAGCCAATCTGTTCTGTTGATGTGGGCTCCCAGTCATTATTGGCAAATTACATAGATGTGTTCAAACCCAGGGACCTAAGCCTGCACTTCAAATGAGCACTTGTAATGGTAAATCCAGATTTGTGACAAATTCTGTTCCTCCTCACCTGACAAAATCTGGTGATCTGGAAATAACATGCTGGAACTCTGAGAGGTTAACCGTTCCATCTTTGTCGATATCAGATTCCTCCAAAATCTGAAATTTCAAAACAAAGTTCAAACAGCAAGAACGCCCACTCCAGAGAGAGGTAGCTGCCTGAAATGGTAAGGACCATTTTGATGCAGTGATGTATGGGGAGAGCAGAGGATCTCACATTACTGATGAGTTGTCTCATCTCTTCCGGGGTCAGCCTGGTGTCATCCGTCTCACCAGTCAGACAATTCACCAATTTCTCTAGGTCTCCACAGTCCAGCGTGCCATCATCATCGAAGTCTAATGGAGAAAATCACAACTTAACACACCAGCAGCACAGTCCACCTCCTCAGGTGTCAAAAGCATTACATTCAGCTCTCTCACCAAAAATGCGGAATGCGTAGTGTGATTTGATCTCCAGGGTCGCAGAGTCACTAAAGGCACTCAGTAGGTCCAGGAAGTCCTCAAAAGTCAGGCTACCATCTTTCGCCTCAGATGTGGAAAACACATGACAGATCCTTTTCCGGAAAGGATTGGACTGGCAGGGTAGGTGGGATCACAGAGATGGAATAACGGTTAAATTACTGTTTTAAAAAAAGGTTTTTATTATCCAAATAATGAATCTCTCCTGTTTACTCAGAGGAAAGGAAGTAATGTGACTCTTAGTCATCTGTGTCCCCCCAGACTAAACACTTAAAGCGAAGAGATACCTTGAGCTCTGGCATGGTCAGGACTTTCTCCATGGGAACTCTTTGGCTTGTACTACTCCTGTCCTCTTTTGCAAGGAGCTCTGTGAATCTCTTGTGGGCACTGAAAACAAAAAACAATGAGGATCAAAATGACAGACCTTGTTTTGTGGTGTTTATCTGTTTATGTATAGTTCAATAATGCAATATTTTAATAAAGGTAAAAGTTGCAACAGTATCTACTGTAATAGCTAGACATTAGTTCTTCTGGCTATGTAAGTGACTGTGCTAGGAGTATGACTGTTAGGCAGCGGACAAAGGTCCAAATCATAAGGAAGTCTGATCACATTTCCTCTTAGTTCAACTCGCAGTGCGGACATAAGTAACATAAAAAAATGATTATGAAAAACAAGAAACATACTTACAGCAAAATTTCTTGTTTTGTTAAAAATGTCAGCTCCTAGAGACAAAAAAATCAACCCACTGAACGACTATTATTTACATAATGCCCCAAGCGAGCTATACAAAGTAGAAAGTAATAGGTATACTACTCAAATACAGGAAATCACACTAATAAGGATATCTTTTCATATGTTTGGGTAAACAATAGATTATCGTGAACACTGTGTTAGCTAGGCAGTTAACATTAGCTGCATAGCCAGCAAGCAAGCTACGACTGTCAAGTATACTCAATAGGCGAGTTAAACACGCAGAAAAAGGAACGTGTAAGCCAAGTAATGCCACCGCTGATATATGAAATGCAGCGGTAAACTGGCGAATGTTACCTAGCTACACCTTTCTCAAACTAATGTCAGTTAGCCAGAAAGCTAACTAATCTTACCTAGCTAGCTAGATAACTTACCTGGTACTCGGAAAGCAAATCCTTTGGTAACTGACTTGCTGTTGTTCCCATTGTTATCAACGATTATAAAGAAATCTAAATTATTGGCAAACTGAAAACTGTAACCAGTTAATCTCGAAGTAGTTCGTGCTTCCTCGAACGCTAGCCAGCGTTGTCTACTTCCTGTTCCTGTAGCGTTAGTTAGCCAGCAAGGTACTTAACTTACGTAACTAGTTGTTTTCCTAGAGAGTGCGCTGTACACAGATGTTATATTAATTTGTGGTTCAACGCAGTTGATCCCAATATTATAAATTAATAAAATGAATTCAGCGCTTGTGTGGATTGTATTGTCCGGACCAATCACCTGGATCTAACGGATGACATTTGTTTGTTCTTCAGATATTTTTTACATGCAACTTCAGCACAAACAGCACCTAACGTTATATTTTACAATAAGTTGTATGTTGGCAAGCTAAAATGCAAGTTACGAAGGCACATTGCAAGCTAACTAGCCTGTAGTTGCCCATTTTAACCATACCATGCTGAATTTCATTATTGTTGGAATCACCATCGTTCATGTCTTGGCTGTATATTAGTGTTTACTACTTTAGATCAATATTATAGTGCATGATATTCCAAAAATTTGCAATAATTTCATCAGGCATATTTTCAGTAATCTCTATAGGGGACTTCTCTCAAACGCAACGACGTGGTCAAAAACGTCATATTCAATCCAGGCCAGTAGGCTACCATTACAGTAGCAATGTTGCATATAGTAGCGGTATGTGATAGATTTTATGGTCAGAACTGTAGCAGACAAGAGTAGCCTACAGTATCGATTGCAAATTGTAGCAAGCTGTACATCGGTTGATATCCTGAGAGGAATTCTCAAATATAGCTACTTTGTAGACTATTGAAATTGAAATCAAGCGTAATTGGCAATCAAGCGACCTAACGTTAAATGGAAGCGTGTCAAGTTCAGCATTTCTTTTACAATGACCAAGATTTTGTTCATCATGTCGTACGATCTAAAGAATGTGACAGACTCACGAAACTATCCATGTTTGATAATACTTTGCGATCCGGGTGGACCAAGAAAATGCAGCAGGGACTATTCAGCTACACTCTCGCCGATTTACGGACACGGATTCTTCCCGGGTCGTATGGCTTTGTTGCTCAGCTCAACATTCTACGAGGGCAGGAAAGACGGAAACCTCAACGAATATTAAGCATTCGGCAACAATTTGACGCAAAACAGTTCAACTTCAATAGGATAAACCCAGAAGAAATAATATTTGAGATGAAGAAGCAGTGTGTAGATCCTGAATTCAAAGGTAGCGCGTTGTGTTCTGGAGCAACAGGTGGACTCGACAGAATGTTTGTTGTGATCAACGTAAGTCCTCTGGAATTTGCCCATTGTTTGTTCATCCCGGAACCGACGCTGTGCCTTCAGCAGATCCTGACTCCTTCTGCTATTCAGGTTGGAATTGAGTCCGTGTTTCTGTCTTCCGATCCGGGATTTCGAGTGGGGTTCAACAGTTTGGGTGCTTTTGCCTCGGTTAACCATTTACATCTCCACGGGTATTACTTGGACCGCGAGCTGCGGATAGAATCCGCACCAACTGAAACCGCAGTTCCTGAAAAAGGCTTACATCGTCTTACTGACTTCCCTACGGGATTTCTGTTTTACACTGAAGGAGAAAATTTGCAAGCGATTGTTGGTGTGATCTGTCAACTTACCGACTTCTTAGTGGAAAGAAATATCGCACACAACTTGTTTCTCACACGGGGATGCCCACCAGGAAGATGTCATCGACCTATGCTTACCCGTTCGGGTGTACGTATCATCATATGGCCAAGGACACCCTGCTTTGGAGCCAAAGAAGAGAGCGCGTTCAATGTGGCTCTCTGTGAGCTAGCGGGCCATTTGGTTATTAAGAACAGGGAGGACTTCGAAAACATCACTGAAAGTGAAGTGAAGTGCATCATTCAGAAATACCTTCTTTCCGAGAATGATTTTTCTCAGTTGCAGTCAGAACTCTGTAAATATTTACTAATGCACCCTGAATTTATAGCCTAGTGATTGCGTTGTTGAAATAAAATGCCTGGCTTTCTTGATTTGGGGATAACAGGTGACACTCTCCAAGAATACACCGCCTTAATGTAACCCACACACTGTCACTGTGGTCGCCTTGCATAATTTTGTCAACTGCTAAGATTGGGTTGTGTTGGATGACCCCTTTGAAAGCTAGTTTTTCACCCAACCTTAGTGCTGGTGCAACGCATTGTTTCATTGCATTTGACTTCCGCAGGGAGGAACCCCACAGAAAGTGATGTGGTCTTCTGATGTCACCGAGTGACTCTCAGTTTAGTGGAGACCTTAAAAGTATTTTCCATTTTATTTCCTTCATTTCACCAGTCATTAAATTGATATTTTTATATTAGCGGCACATTGCAATGAGTTTTTGTGATACTTGTTAAACTGAAATTTAGTCAACAGACACAGAGGACCGCACTCTTAACAGTGTGCCCAAGCAAACAGTTGAACACTTGATGCGGAAGTAAATTAAATTTCACCACTCACTTGTGCGGCATACTCAGATTTAGCTGTTGAACATTTTTACAATTGTGCACAAAATTAGGCACATATGAGCTTTGGGGTACTATTTGTCAAATGTATTAGACCTTTGTATGTGAGACATTCATTCGCAGCCTTATTTAAAATGCTATAAAATATTCCGATTTGCTTGACGTCGCGGACGTGCATTCATGGCCAATATTGTGTTAAAAAGTTAACTGGCACTTGTGTCTGCAGCTATTTTACTCTATTTTTGCTTTGGAAAGTCTGTAAATATATAATAAAATATAAAGTGATTTGGTATCGCTATCTTTTTCTGACGAAATTGTCATATTTAGGGGTACTCCCAGATTTGATGGGAATACGAACATACATAACCACAGCTCCTCTAGCATTCTGTTGGGTAGTGGTGGGTAGTGGATAGTGTTATTACATCCAGTTCAATCTAAATTAAATTATGTCGCAAAACCATGTTGTATGCAACGTTTTCTTTTACTGCAGACTGTGCCCACGTGTCATCGTTCCCAAATCTCTAAACCCCTAGTTCATTCGATTTCAGACAAAATCAAACCAAGCTCAACAAAACGTCACTGTGGCATTGTGGCAGCACTAATAAAGCTTTAACAGACTGTTCCCCAAGTCGGCTTCACACCGTCTTCCTCCCGGCTGCTGTATTAAGACTATTATCACATTTTAATAGACAAAAATGTGCATTAAAATGATTTAATATGTAGGTGGTCGCATGTCTTTGAGGAAGAGCAAAAATCGGTACTTAACTCTGGAGGTTACAGCGAGAGAGAAAAGTAGTAGACTTACTATCGACCCGAACGTTCAGGGTCACACGCCACCCAAGCTGCAGTATCCTTCAGTCAGGTCATTTTTTAGTCGTTTTCTGTGTGACCAAGAAATTTCAAACACTTTGCCTCGTGTTTCTGCTCCATTTTATGGTATTCCTTCTGCTGTTTGTTTCAAACACGTACAAATGAAATGATGACCACTGCACCATGGAAAAAGGCCAATGACTATGTTGCTGAAGATAACCTTGCCGCGTAGCCTTAGCGCGAAAATACACTTGTCATAGTATCGTGTCCTGTGATATTCATAATAAAGGATCAAGTGTCCAGACTCGGTGAAAAAGGAATTTGTGCGGTGTGCAAAAGAGAAACAGACAAAATAAACCAAACAGAAAATAATGGAGATGGTGATGTCACCATCGTTGAACATTTGAAACTTCTGTGGTATATCACAAATGTAGCTCACACTCTAACAACTGTACATACATAGCTTGCTAATTAATCACATTATCATGCTGATACACTGCTATTTTTGTATTAGCTACCTATATAGCAGCATGTCGGCTATTCAGTTACATGAAACACAATCAAACCTTCACACGATTCTGTGACAGGCAACTTGCAAATTCGATATGAATTTATGTCAAATAAGCTGCTTAGATTTTACTGTACAATTATAGGTTTTCACAAAGTGCTTTACGGAGAACTGTTTCCAGAGGGAATAAATAATAACAGCGTAATAAAAAAAGACTGAATGGGAAAAAACAGTTTTTTTTACTGTATCTGGAGTGTTTCATGGGTCGGTTTGGATCTATGTGGTTATATGAGTATTTAAGTGGCTTATAATGCGGTCATTCGCGGTTAGGAACATAGAGCAATGGCCACAAGTACGTGAAAATAGTTTTCCATACATAACTGGAATAAAAGAACAGCAAACTATTGAACATCCATAAAATAAAACCTCTCTGCAAGGGAACATACCAGGAAACTGTCCTTGCGCCGTTGAAAACGTGTGTCTTCTTGTAGGTGCGATGCAAACAAACAAACAAACAAACAAACAAACAAAACACACCTGTCCGGCCGAGGAAAAAACATGAACAGGCTAGCAGGAGCATACCGACCAAGCAGGAACGAGGTATATGTTGAACTGGTTAAACTGAAATCCGACGGAGCATTTAAAGGCGCTGTATTGTAGTGCACAATACGGATTATAACTGCTGCTACAAAGATTTTCAATATTCGCAAGACATTCTGCCATTGAACCTCGCAACTCTTTCATGAAACATTAAAACATGTTAAAAGTGTTGGATTTTATGAAGAGCAAGACGCAGGATCTTAGGGTCTTGTGTTTTAGCATGGCTTCAGTGAAAATGTGTCGATAACACTAAAAAATAAGTATTTCGAAAATAACGTCCCAATTGATGAGTGTAGACTATGTTGTTTTGAATGTAACACGTCTTTTACATTGTTATAAACGAATATATTTGCATTTAAAATTAAATAGATAATTGGCAAAATGATTTTGTGACTTGTGTGTTTTACTTTTGCTATGTATTAACTTTCTGTTCTTAATATTGTCAGATTTGCTTTCTAAACACCAAAGCACGTTATTGCACGTTAAAACAGTCCTTTGTGAGTGAGGAGTGGCTTTGCAGGAGCTGTCGAAGTGCGGTTTTCGGTTTTTCATTGGTTGACACATATTCACACTACAGTTTTTCTCAATTGCTTAAATGCATTTCCTGCAACACAATATACATTCTCAAAACAGTGAGGGAAAATCCCACAACAATATAACTAGCAAAACTACTTTTCAGCTACAAAAGACACTAAGATACTGAAAACGTTCTGTACGTTTCAAAAGCAAATAAATCTATCAGACAATACAACTGTCAGATAATGGTAAGATCTCTTTATCAGTGCATAAAGAGAGGCTAGAAAAATACTATCTGAATCAGTATGACAAACCTGAGTGCACTTTCCTTTACTTTGTATATTGATACTGGCGATATGCATTTAGAGCATGTAGTTACCTGAATTAATCCTGTGACAACTTTTTCATTGCTGTAACTGTTTGGTTTGTGATTTTTGTGAAGGTCACCTTGATTTTGACACATCTGGTTTTGTAGTTTGGACTTTTCTCAGCTTTCTCCGTGGTTTTCTGTCAAGCTCAGCAGTAATTTAACCGAAATGTAAAAATATAGCGCAACATGTACAAATTACTATACAAGTAAGGGACTGTTTATTGATTTTGCACAGACAAATACAAGATTTTTTGTGAATGAATTAATAACAATTTATTTCACTATAATATAATAATTAAGTCAATCCGAGAAAAAAAACTTAAATTTAGGAGAAGCATTGCGCAATCGACGATTCAAAATCGGTTGAAACAAGGGATACATCTTTTTAAAAGATTACTGCAAATTATGTCTTCTCGTGTGAACTATAATGTGATATGAGTTAGAGTGTATAACTAAAGTTGAAAGAAAATGCGCTAGAGCCACATTCACCTTCCAAATTCAAGCATTACTGATCTTTTTGCTGCGCCCAAAACTCGTTATTTTCCAAAGGTCGTTCAGACGAGGTTTGCGCTGGAAACTGTCTTTAATAGGCTCGTTCAAATACTTGATGGAGTCAGGTTACCAAAGTTCCCTCTCAGGTTTCACGCTTTATCCCAGCTATACTGTACATACTGGGTCTCGTCCCCCCCCATATTTATTCACACAATTTCGGGAAATAACCGGAATGTCTTTCTTGTATTGTCCGAAAACTGACATTGCATTGAAACAACAATTAAAATAAATAATCATTCGAATCTACAAAGAAATGGTTCATTGGGCATAAAATAATTTTTCTCAACTGGGCATCTCAATCTTTAAGCTACATTTGAAACGAACATTTGTGGTTTGAACTCAGGAGAGCAGTTCACACACTTAAATACTAATGGGCATTTCTGCCGCAGGCAGAAACACAGTCTGGAATTTTATAACATTTAATATACTATATCAACATTTTGTCTTATGTCGCTTTTTGTATTCAATCAGGCATGTTAATAAATACGAAGGAAGCCATATGAAATGATATGTCAGGGGTGTTGCTATCACGGAGAAACAACTAACTTGCAAATTTCACCCAACGCGAGTGTATCCCAGCTCAGGGGGCTTACTTCTCTGGGTATTCACCGCTCGCAGTGTTTACGCAATAGCTGTTTTAGAAGTCTAAACCTGTGTCTCTGTGCGTTTAACTAAGGTGCCTCTGTACATTTTAGACTAGAGTCGACGTCATTAATTGAAGTAGCTAGTCTAGAGAATTTTACTCTCTACAATTGTTGTTCAAAATAAAAGTTGTCTTCACAGCAGAAGTTCAATGCTACATGTTGGTAAAGAACACATAGGATTTGGAATAGAGACTATTGTGATGGAAGTCACTCTGGATAGGAGCGTCTGCTAAATGCATGTAATGTAATGAGACTAACCCCGATATGCTATTCATTGTTGCCATGTTAATGCGCCTGAGTAATGCTTCGAAGTCATATTTGATATTCGTCTGCATATTTGGGTAGCTTACCTGATTTTCTATCAGTTGTTGATATGTTTTTACTTAACACATTTAAAACATTCAATAGTACATTTAAAAAACCCGTTTACACATGTATGAGCTGTTTGAGGTTAAAATGTAGGGGCATTATTGCAAGCCGTTTTAATATTTAATAGCTAGACTGGATATGTATTTCAAATATCCGTAATTCAGTTCTTCCTAGTCAAAATGAACATTTCAGATAGGCACAATGCAGGGCCGTGCAGAGACCTTTAGAGGGGCAGGTGCTCAAATTTAAAGAGGGGCACATGGATCAAGATGTTAGAACACCAATTACAGTATAATCTGCTGAACTATAGCAACCAATATTCAAAGAGAATGTGAAATGGAATCTTATAACAAACCACATCATACTTTATGAAGTACCTTAGAAGAGTTTGGCATTTATCAAAATGTATTATTGTAATTACTATTTGAAGATTACTCAGTTGCAGACTACTCTCAGGCTGTTAAAGGACATGATCAGCTGGTGTACCTGCACTGTAAAATATTTCCCGGTAAAATAACAGTAAACAACTGGCAGTAGAGTTGCCATTATTTTCCTGTTATTTTAACGGTGCACTACTGTGACAGTATCTTCCTGTTAAATATTTCCCAGTAAAATAACAGTAAACAACTGGCAGTAGAGTTGCCATTATTTTCCTGTTATTTTAACAGTGCACTACTGTGACAGTATCTTCCTGTTAAATATACAACAGGCCTTTACTGTCAATTTAGGGAAAAACAGGAAACAACTGACAGCAGGGTTGCCATTAATTTTATGTAAAGTTACCATATATTTACTGTTAAATTTAGCATTTTTAAATTCATTGTAATGTATGTAGTAGTAGTAAAGTAATGTTTGTCTTAATAATATAAAATAATTTACTAAACCTATTTTAAACTAAATTAATACTCAGCATACACATACCCATAAGAATATACACATAAGAATAATCACACTACATATGCTTAAAGGAACTACTGGAAAAGGCTATTATAGACATTACTGGTTGTCAGCCTTCCCAGAATCTCTGGCCAAAGCTGGTTACAAGCACAGAACACATTGTGAGTGAAGGTCAGAACTTAATTACATAATTTTACATAACTAAAGTGTGAAAGAAAACCATCCAGTTTCTTACTCAACAAAACTTTTCATTTTAATATAACTTTTATTTTAATATAAGGGTATAAATGTAAAAGTATGACATTGCAGTCAAGAACTTTAACAGAATGAAAACTGAATGAAAATTCATAAGGGTGTGTGTGTGTATGTGTGTGTGTGTACGTGTGTGTGTGTGTGTGAGTGAGAGAGAGAGAGAGAGCCATGGTAACAATACCTGAACTGTCACAACAGGTTTGGCAAAACTGTATGCGGACATTCATCCTAGTAACCCAACATCAATCGCATGAGAGTCTGTGTGTGTCTGCGTCTGCACTGGTGTAAATTAAAATGTGTGTGTGTGTGTGTAAGCCAACAATAGAATTTTAAGCCACAAGAGGCTTGAGTTAACAAGTTCAGTTAAAAGATGCAAAAACTGAATGAAAACAAAAAAAATTCATAAAATTCAACCATACACACAATGGGAACCCAGCAGCGGGAACAAGGCAATGGGAAACCAGCAGCAGACACAAGGAGCAGTGTCGCAAGGACACAACACAAGGAGCAGTCTGCATGAGAGAGAGAGAGAGAGAGAGAGAGAGAGAGAGAGAGAGAGAGAGAGAGAGAGAGAGAGAGAGGGATGAATTTCATAAACACTGGCACTGCAACTTAACTTCTCAACCTCATTTCCTCTAACCATAATGTGGACTAAGAATCCAAAAACATATATCAATGCTTGAACTAACTAAAGCTCAGCTGATTTCAGGAACAAAGCACAAATAACAGTTAGAATAACAGAAAGAATACAAAGTGTGAGGATGAGTAAAAAAGAACACAAAATAATAGCATAGAGCATGGAAGAGAGGTTCAGCCTTTTTAATTGGGAAGGGAGAGAGAGTAAAAAAGTTAAGATTAAGATTCCTCTACATCCTGGGCTATTGCTAACAAACTGGTGTTTGGGTATATATGTAATGTATAGATTAAGCTCACCGTTTTTAAATGAAATCCCACTGGAAATCCGTGAATTTCCGCAACAGGGTGGAGACGTGGATTGACGGTTTTTCTTTTTTTACCTCTTGCAGTCTTTGTCCCTCTCTCTGGGTTTATACCCACAAAGCACCTGGAAAAAAATGATAGTTTCTTCAGACGCAGTGTAAGAATCAAGTTGAATAACTTATACAGACTAACAACACAATAAAAGACTAATGTACATCTTCACAGAGCATTCTATCTTACCTATAAGAGTACTCCTATGTTGCACTAAAACTCAAGGTTTTAAATACTATCCACAAACCTGACAAGGCCATGCTTTGTTCATATAGGGCCAGATGGGCAACCCCATGTCATCGGAAAGATAAGAAAATGCAGTTCTTTTAAGAATTATTTATGGACTTTCTAGCCTTTATTGATAGGACAGTGGAGAGTAGAGAAGAAATGAGTGGGAGGGAGAAGTGGAGTGGGACTGAAAGAGAACCTCAGGCCAGACTTGAACCTGGGTCCTCAGAGGCACTGTGCCCATATGTGGTATGGGAGGCTGCCACTTGCATCACAGCTCCCCCTGAAAAATACAGGTTTAACTGAAATTATCTTACCTCTGGATGAATTCAAGTGTGCAGGCTGCCTCCTCTTGGTGCTGTAAATTAAAAATGTAAAATGTAGAAAACAATGCTGCAAGCCCCGTCAAAAAGGTGGACTGGATCCCTTCACATATGATTTGGCTCTCAATGCTGACCATCCACCGCTGGACACGGCTTCCTTCTGTTTCACCTGAAACTTAGAAGAATATTACTCTGTCAAATTTATGGGGTTTTAGTCAATATTTGTACCATGTAAATTGCAAAAACATATCTCCAATTGTATTTCAAATAATATTCAAAAAAGATATAGATATCCTAGGATATATAGATATCCTATCCAAATTTGACAACAAAACATTGTGCCAAGCAGTTAACAGTTAACTAACTAGGCCTAATCAATTGTGCGATTACCTTGATCAGAAGTTGAGCTGGTAGTTGCTGCACCTGTAATTAAAAAAAAAACATAAGATTAACCTAAATACAATTGAATGAACAAAACAGTCAGAACACTCAATAATGTGTACTATGAACACGTCATCAAACAGAGTCATGCCAATACAATTAGACAAAAACAGCGAGTTTGCACAGATATAATTAATCAGTCAAGCAAATATACTTTACAATAGGCAAGGCAAGTTTAGCATAGAGTATATACATTTACAATGATATACTCTATAATTTATTTCTGATCCAATTATTAACTTGAAAATGACCTTGCCTAAGTTTGAATCTGCACCACTAATTAGACTACCACATCCAGCTCAAGTCCTCAGCAAACATAAGACATCCAGAAGGCTTGCAGATTATGACTATATTGCATCTGGACATCTGACTACGACCCCCTTATGGACATAGATATGCAGCTCAATATTTTAAGGTATAGTCTTGTAGATTTTTTGGACATCTGTGGATGTGCATACCAAGTGCAGAAAATCAACACGTATTTAGTTTATCATAATGTCAGTTCAAGTGTCCAAAAGCCACTCTAACGATTTATTATGACTGTGCTTACCAGCATATGCCCTCCACAGCTACCCCTGACAGTGACACAGCAATGGGCACAATGCGTTTGTCATCTTACTTGCCAGCATACATTGCAAGATTTAGTTAGTTGGCTTGATTATATTCTTCTTAGTTTGGGTTTTGAAACACTTTTTCTTAGTTTTATACTTAGTTTTCAACAATAAAACTAACTGACTAACGGCCTATTAAAAGCTGTATTAGGCGATTATAGTGTAAAATAGAAAAACCGTAACCATGAAACATGGTAACATAGAATAAAGTGCTGTTCAATACCCATTCAGTTAATAAACCATCAGCCCGATTGTAAAGTCGGTGTAAGTCATCCTAACAGTAGCCTACGAATCAGGCAGGAGCGAAAAGCTCAGACAAGCACAGAGCCTGAGCTAAATATATCATATTGGTCTATATTCCTTTAGGTAAATAAAAATGAACACAATTTGTTTACATGAGTGCTGTACCGCTGAAATGAATTTCAAGCTGCTCAGGGCACGTCTTGTCAATGCGAGGAAAAGACTTCCATGACGTTATTTGAACGGATCTTAGCGCATCAATGGAAGTTAGGCTAATGGTTATTTCAACTAGTGAGGTGGTGGTAGTCTGGCTACAAATGCAGGTTTACTATAACAAGACTGATAATAATTCACGAATAGAAACGCAAAATACATGAGTACACAAAAGTTCATTTAGACGTGTAGCTATTAAAAATAATCTGCTTGTGTTGTCTCATTAATTGTAATTTTACCTAGCAACTATCTGATGAACTTAGCTTAGAATCATTCTATCATTGCGTGCACTGCAATACAAAACGGACTTCATAACTTCACATTCATGATTCATGGATTTAGATATGCAATGTTAGATATTGAAAAGAGCTCATTATGTTGTATGGTTAATGGACAAACTATGAAAATATTGCTAGCTAGTTGGAATCACTCAAGATTGGCCTCTGCTTCATGGGCTATCGTCTATGAATTAGGCTAGCTGCTAAACGTTTAAGTTACACTACGTGTTACCGTTTGATGTCCAATAGATGCATAATGGAGCACACACACACACTAAAAAAGCTGACAGATATTGCAACAAGAAAGCATTTAATCACTAAACACATACTGTTCAAACTAACAAAACGATCAGAGGACTATAGCCTAAAATGTGACCTTCAGAATCAGACCCACTATATTGCTGGCTGGCTACTATGCTACTGCACGATTTCCCGATGAAGTGTAATACTACAGCCCTAAATATAACATGACAACAAGCAAACAGGTCAGACGACCCGACTGCTTTGAAACACAAATAAACTCGCTATCTCTCAACGTCGTGGAGTAGCCGTCTCTGTATGAAGTGCGCAAATAGCTCACTTGTGTCACATCAGATATTCAGTTCAGATTTTAATTTTAACTGGCAATTATGTAGAACAAGCAATTACTTCCTGTTTGCCAGTGTCACTGACCGCTGCTTCTTCAAATTCACGGGCACGCGCGAGCTGGTGGTTGTGCGCTTAATTTCTATTGGCTAATGGGCCCTTAATTCAAAGAGGGAGGGGGACGCGCAAACAGATAACGTAACGAGCCCAAGGCTACCGGCAACTTCACCTTTCAGCTTATGGATGGCAACCAGACGGGCATAGTTTAAATATTGTTAATTGTTAAAATTCTTCTTGATAAGGTCCATGGGCAGGCAAAAAAGCGCCTTGCCAAAAAGGGCACCATGGCCATCGGGGGGAATAGGCAGCCCCCCCGCACGTGCATGGCACAATGACATTCTTCCTATCCACAATTGTCATTTCAGATAACCACAACGTCATTCTTCCTAGGACAAATGACGTTACTTTTGCCATTCATTTGTATTGGGCTTTCAATTTCAGATGTCCACAACGTCATTCTTCTTATCCAGAATGAACATTCTGGATGTCTGCATTAGAATTCTTACTAGGAAAAACTCCCATTTCAGATATCTAAAATCCAATTGTTAGGCTACTAGTCATAATTTTAATTTCAGACATCCAAAATGGAAAAACCATTTGAATATCCAAAAATACATTTTGACTAGTAAAAATGTCATTACGGATATGTAAAACTGCAATTTTACTAGGAAAAATACAGTTGTGGACCTCTGTATTAATATTGTGGATATCCATAATTGCAATTCTTCCTACGCAGAATGCAGTTTTAGATGTCTGAAATTGTAACTGACGTAGAAAGAACGTAAGTGTGACTTTTGGCGCAGTGTTTTGACGTGTAGGCCTATATAGTGCATATATATTATTGTGTGACATTTGTGGATAGGAAGAATGTCATTGTGCCTATCTGAAATGTTCACTTTGACTAGGAAGAATTGAATTAGGCTACGGATATTTGCAAACATATCCAGGCTAGCTATTAAATGTTAAAATGGCCACTTATACTTTTTAAGGATTTTTAGATATCTTAAATTTAGTTTTGACTAGTACAATCAAAGTTGTAGATCTTGAAATACGATGTATACTAGTAAGAATGTTATTGTGGATCTCTTTATTTCCCATTCTGACTAGTGAGAATATAATTTTGACTAGAAGAAATGCTATTAAGGATGTCTAAAATGTAATTACATATAGGAGAAATGCTATTGTGAATATCTAAAATGTAATTACAGATAGGAGTGTGGTTCGATTAAATGTTAAAACGGCTTGCCATAGGGGTAGTCTGTTTTAGTGGTGTTGTACCTAAGCCTGATTTAGCCGTCATCTCTATGTTTCAAGCCAAACGACAGAAGAGATTCCCATGGAACAGTAAGGTTTAGGAGCTAATCATCTATGCCCACCGATGCTTGCTGGCATAGACCGACGTGTCCTGCTAAATTATACCCACTACTATTTTATTCTGTGTAATTGCTATGGTCAAGACTTCTGTGGACGCGAGGGACTCCTGTCTGGTACTTTTCTGTAGCGTAAAGGTGGGTGAAAAAGACTCCAGCAGCATCTATCACTGCCATGGCACAAGATAATATTGCAGTAATGAGATATATACAGCGGTCCCCCCTTATCCGCGGTTTCGCTTTCCGCGGTTCGAAAATATTAAATGGAAAATTCCAGAAATAAACAATGCATACGTTTTAAATTGCGCGCCGTTCTGAGTAGCGTGATGAAATCTCGCGCCGTCCCGCCCGGGATATGAATCATTCCTTTGTCCAGCGTATCCACGCTGTATACGCTACCCGCTACCCGTATGTATGTCTGGGGAAAAACATAGTATATATAGAGTTCGGTACTATCCGCGGTTTCAGGCTTCCGCTGGGGTCTTGGTTGGAACATATCCCCCGCGGATAAGGGGGGACTACTGTACACCGCTTACCAATGCCAAGGACCAAAATATAGCAATGAGGTGCTCCACTTTCCCTAGAACCATAACTTAAACTAAATGAATGCTTCACTTTGTCTGAAAGCTGTTATTTTAGATAAAGCTGGTTTAATCTTCTTTAATTAACTGGTATTTTTTAAGTGCCTTTAAATCACAGGTTAGAATTCTCACAATCTATAGAAATCAATAAGGTAAAGATAGCTTGTTCTCCTCCACATCTTTTTGTATCTTTCTCTTTTTTTAGGGGGGGTACAAGTCTCTGATTTCTTTAAATCAATTGCTGTTTTTGCAATTTTGGAGTAATCCTTTGTACTGAAGTAGGTTGAAGAAAAGCTGTTCATGAGGGATGGCGTTTTGGAGGTTTGCAGAACAAAAAAAGGGAGCAGTTTTCTGGCAGGTGGGATAAAGGTTTTGGGACTAAGTCAGAGACAGATTCTAAGGAGCTGTCCCTGGATCAGACTGAGCAGAGTCACTGAGTTCATTTTGCACACATAGACTGAACATGTTCATTTTACACACATAAGAAATTTATTAATATCTTAACAAGAAAACATTGCACATTGTAATAAGTGAGACATAATAGCCTATAAATTATTCATATTTATTTGATCAATTATGAAAGTACAGTTAGGCCCAAAAATATTTGGACAGTGACACAATCTTCATGATTTGGGCTCTGCATGCCACCACATTGGATTTGAAATGAAACAACTACAACGGAATTGAAGTGCAGACTTTAAGGTTTAATTCAAGGGGTTGAACAAAAATATATGATTAAACATGCAGGAATTGTAGCTATTTTTATACAAACGCTCCTCATTTCAGGGGCTCAAAAGTAATTGGACAAATAAACATAACCCTAAGTAAAATGTTACTTTTCCATATTTTGTTGAGAATCCTTTGCAGGCAATGACTGCCTGAAGTCTGGAACCCATGGACATCACCAAACGCTGGGTTTCCTCCTTTGTGATGCTTTGCCAGGCCTTTACTGCAGCTGTCTTCAGTTGTTGCTTGTTTGTGGGTCTTTCTGCCTTAAGTTTTGTCTTGAGCAAGTGAAATGCATGCTCGATTGGGTTGAGATCTGGTGATTGACTCGCCATTGCAGAATATTCCACTTCTTTGCTTTAAAAAACTCCTGGGCTTTTGCAGTATGTTTTGGATCATTGTCCATCTGTACTGTGAAGCACCGTCCAATCAACTTTGCTGCATTTGGCTGAATCTGAGCAGAAAGTATATCCCTATACACTTCAGAATTCATCCGGCTGCTTCTGTCTTTTGTCACATCATCAATAAACACAAGTGACCCAGTGCCATTGGAAGCCATGCATGCCCATGCCATCACACTGCCTCCACCATGTTTTACAGAAGATGTGGTGTGCTTTGGATCATGAGCTGTTCCAATTCTTCTCCAAACTTTCTTCTTCCCATCATTCTGGTACAGGTTGATCTTAGTCTCATCTGTCCAAAGAATGCTGTTCCAGAACTGGGCTGGCTTCTTCAGGTGTTTTTGGCAAAGTCAATTCTGGCCTTTCTATTTTGAGGCTGATTAATGGTTTGCACCTTGTGGTGAATCCTTTGTATTTACTCTCATGAAGTCTTCTCTTTATGGTAGACTTAGATACTGATACACCTACTTCCTGGAGAGTGTTCTTCACTTGAGTGGATGTTGTGAAGGGTTTTTCTTCACCATGGAAAGGATTCTGCGATCATCCACCACTGTTGTCTTCCGTGGACGTCCAGGCCTTTTGAGTTCCCAAGCTCACCAGTGCACTCTTTTTCTCAGAATGTACCAAACTGTTGATTTGGCCACTCCTAACATTTCTGCTATCTCTCTGATGGATTTCTTCTTTTTTCAGCCTCAGGATGGTCTGTTTCACCTCCATTGAGAGCTCCTTTGACCGCATGTTGTGTGTTCACAGCAACAGCTTCCAAATGCAAACGCCACACCTGGAATCAACTCCAGACCTTTTAACTGCTTAATTGATGACAGGTTAACGAGGGAAGAGCCCATGCAGCCTTGTTATTTTTTTTTGCAGCCTTCTGAGTCAATTGTCCAATTACTTTTGGTCCCTTGAAAAAGAGGCGGCTACGTATTAAAGAGCTGTAATTCCTAAACCCTTGCTCCAATTTGGATGTGAATACTCTCAAATTACAGCTGAGAGTCTGCACTTTAAGCCCATATTGATTATATAATTGTATCCTGAATATGTTTTCATAAACAGCTAAAATAACAAAACTTGTGTCACTGTCCAAATATTTTTGGGCCTAACTGTATATGCACAATATACTGTAGTACATAAGAATGTACAGCATTATTTTATAGCAGCAGTGCAATCATAAAGCAACATTTCTTAGTAGTTGTCATTACCTTGTTCTAGAGACATGACCTCTGTTTAGCCCTATCATGGTGCCATTTCACATGCTGATTCCATTGTTGACTCCATTTCATGACAGAATATGTACAACCCTGAAATATTTCTGTGTTGTTGCAGTGAGCAATTTGAGTTCGGAAATGCAAGAATGATTAAGATGAAGTATGGATCTTCGGCTGTGGCTGGAGGCCAGTGAAGTTCATGTTTTGTCAGTGAGTTTCATAATTGCATGACAGAGAGGTTATAAAAATGTCAGAGGTAGTGATCCAGGCTGAAAACACTTTGAAAGCTTGGCATATTTAGCACCTGACTGTCATATGACTGTTGGCTCAGGTTAGAGCAGCCACTGCTGAGCAACGTCAGCAGAGAGAAAAAGCTGACAAAAAACCTGATGGGGGGGTGGCTGTGCAGCAACCTGGAGGTCCCTACAGCGGCGTGGGGCTCCCTGAGAGGGTGTAGCAATGCTGGGTTCTAAGAGTGTATGCATACATACATACATATGTTACATATATACGTACATACATACATACATACATACATACGTGCATACATACATACTTACACCCCTTTTGGTCTAGGTGGAAAACAATTGAAGCAACTCAGGTTCACTGTCTTCTCCCCACATGGGAATTCATCTCTGGGCTCACATGCTCCTTGACATCCTCCCATGGCGGGGTTATTACATTTTCCCAAATGAAAGGAAAACAGGTCCGGAGGAGATATACATAACTTTGTGCAGTGTGGGTACAGCAGAGAGACAGTATGCATGCAGCTGCCATACAGAGTGCTCTTCTTCAATGTGGACTAAAGTGCAGTCTGAAGTGAGGTAAGATAATGGAGAGGAGCAAGTTTAAAGAGACATGTGAGTAGCTCTGTGCAGTACATGTGATTCCTGCTTTCCCAGAATCTGTGCCATCTCGAAAGGGTTATCAGGGGTCAAATGGAGAGTACATCAGTGTGGTTTTAAAATAAGAATAGTAAAGCTAGTTCTCTCACATTTTTACCCGCCAAGGCAAAAAAAAAAACACAATAAAACATTTTTGTTAATTTTTTTAGTTTAGTCCCACCTGAACTGGTTAATCTACTTGGTCTCATGCAAATCATTAGAATGTGGGTAGGTAACCAGGCTACCATGGGCTTCTTTCATAAACGCATTCCTACACTCAGAGCCAAACTGTCTAACCGGCAGCTCCACCTGTCACTCCATCTTCTCCACCATCGCTAATGGAATGCTCTACAGGTGGAATGTTAGGCACACATGATGCACCGTGTGACCAGAAGAATCACTGGAATGCTGCCTTTTAGATTAAGATCTGGAATCTCCATCTCCTGTTGGTCACATGCACTATTAGATCACTGTCTATTCAGAATCCATCTCTGCTCTGGAGAGAAGGGGGAAATGGGACATGTGCTTTGGTGAGGGTTTGTGGGGAGTGGATGACTCTCTCTCTCTCTCTCTCTCTCTCTCTGCTCAAGTGAGCAGAAAAAGACCACAACCTTAAAACCCCTCACTCTGTATAAGGACTTTTTTTTCACTTGGTGCATCTTTGAATATTTCAGGGGCTTACCAAACATCATTAATAATCAGCAGGCATGAACAGGCATATTTCAGTTTGCTGTGGCAATTTTTCACAGTTGTGGAGCTTCCAAACTAGCACATTTAAGCTTATGTTCATGTGCATTCAGTGCAAACCCTGTTATAAACTTGCTCAAACCCTTCACCCCAGAATCACCCTATGCTCTGGATGATTGCTTTCACACAAGTCTGGGTCTGTTTACCTTATTCTTTACATACCTCTTCTTTACTATGATTGGAAGAAGAAATTCCAGAAACATTTGTGTCCCTCACCCCTATAAACTCAGTTTTGCTGATAATATTTGACCACTAGAGGCACTAAACAGGCAAGAGACCCAATGACAGCCAACAAGAATGGCACCTGTTGAGTACTTGATTATATACTTGTACAATAGTTGTTCTGTTCAAAAACAGAACTGAGATGAAAAAATAAGAGTATCATTTACACTGGGAGGATAAATAAGGGGAAGAGGCATACCCCCTTAGATCCTGTCAGAGACTTGGTTTCTGTCATGTGTGTAACCTCTTGACATGCCAGAGTACATAACATTTCATCACATGGAGGAACAGACTATGACTGTCATCATATACTGGCAGATCTTACTCCTGAATCTCCAGGGCTAAGATGTATTTTGTCAAAACAAAGATGAGAGAACATTCCCTTCAGCTCTGTTCACATAATAGACTCACCATAACTCTTACCTTTTAAATTACTGGATTGTGATTGTTTGTTTAACTATTGTTTAACATAGTTTTAAACAATTATCACAATAAATATTTCAAACATGTTATTTAATCCCATTTCATGTCTAAGCTTCAATATGACATTGTTTCTAAAAAATGGCTATTGGTTATGCAATATTATCAAAACACATTTAGAATTCTCCAGAACAGCTTGATAATATCTGGAATGCACTGTGTTGAGAACAATGTGTTTAGTCAGTGAGATGCTATTCCCCCATATGTTCTGAGCCAAGGATACATCTTCCTTATGTGAAGGAGAAAATAAACCAAGCTTAACCCACCTTCTCTTAGTTGTTTAGTCTTTTTGTAAGGTATGTTGTAGTCCAATTATAGGGTATGTTCTAGTTTTATGGTACAGTATGTTATAGTCCTATTGTAAGGTATGTTTTAGTCCTGTTGTAAGGAATGTCGTTGTCTTATTGTACAGTATGTTTTAGTCGGGCATGTGGGGCATGTTTTACCACCATATGTTTCCATTTGCCTTTTCCTAATTTAGCAGTGACACACAAAGTACGCCAAAGTAGCATGAAAAGTTGTACAAAAAGGACACCCTCTAACCAAATATGAACATCCTACAGTGCCAAAACCACTGTTAACACTGTTACAGTGAAGTGTGTAAATCTGAAGAGGTAGGTCTGATGATGAAGGAGGTAGTTGAAGAGAAGAGAGGAGTTGAGCAGAACATCCAACTCATCCAGAAAGTACCACAAAGGGCCTGGTAGGTGAGGATGACGATGGGCAGCACAGTTGGGTTGGTGACAACAACAGCACAGTTTAAAAGAGATGTTGCACCAAAAAAAATCTTGATCAAGACTGTGTCATAGGTGCCTCATGCTGCATTAACTGTGAAAAAGCTTAAATAATTAAAAAGAATCCACCATATGAGGACAAAATACCTGTGTGTCTATTGTTTCCTCCCAAATGATCTTGGATTTCATTAGACTTTTCTCCCATAAGTAGGAAATGTGCTCTTGTATCGTACCAGACACTGAAATGCAATGACATCAATTGTCCTCTCTCCCTTTTATAATGATACAAATGCCTTTGCTTGCCTAATTTTATAAATATAAGAAATATGTACAGAGCATTGCAGGTGGGGTACTGAGGTTTTAGCCAGAAAAGTGCTAAATGACAAAATGTAAAGTAAACTGCCTCCCTATTCTCATAGGTCCTATTTGAATAGAGTATCTTTCTGAAGTGTGCAGTTCAATTCAATTCAATTCAATTCAATTCAATTCAATTCAATTCAATTCAATTCAATTCAATTCAATTTCATTTGTATAGCGCTTTTTACAACACCAGTTGTTGCAAAGCAGCTTTACATTGTTCCCAGGCCTGTGACCTCCTGAGAGCATGCCTAAGGCAACAGTGGAAAGGAAAAACTCTCTGAATAACAGGGAGAAACCTTGAGCAGAACCTGGCTCAGAGGGGGAGCCCATCTGCTTCTGGCCGGCACTGGGCAGATAGAATTAAAGACAAAACTTAAAGTTGTACAATGTACTTTAGGACACTTGAGTTTGGTAGACAGAAGTAATTAACAGCAGAGTAATTATAAAAACGTCTCCTAGGATGTCTGGTTCTTGGAACGCAGCTGGCTTGATAGGCAGGGCAGCGAGGTAGCAGGACTGGAAGTCGTAATGTGACGCTAACTAACATACTAACATAAACTGAATCTGTTCAACTCACACACTGCCATTGAACAGAATTATGCAGTCTCTGTTTGTCAGGTATCAATGGATTCCAGTGAAAAGGAGTTACTGTAGGAAAGGAGCTCTGTGAGCCAACGGCTTCAGGCAGGAGCCCTCTTTAGTCTATCCCTGTGAGCTAACACTGCCAGACAGGAGCTGACATATTTATAAAGCTTCAGTCTCAATAAAAGTCTGTATGGCATATTTATACAACTTCTTTCTTAGTGCAAACCTGTCTGGCATATTAATACAGTTCGAGGAAAGTCCTGTGGCCAATGATACACCTCATTTACAGAGAATGACTGACATAAACAATGGGATGCAAGCTGTCACTAATTCATTTAATTCTGTACTGTCAGATTAATGGGTCAGTTTTTAGTCAGTGACAAACATAGCACCCACTAAAATCGTAGCTTTACATAGGAAAATTAATCCCTGGATTTTTATTCTTTGTTGAGATGGGTCTTTTCTATTCTTTCTCTGTGAAGACACACATGGAGTCACAATACCTGTCTGTGCTTTTAAAGCATCACATTCTCATACTGTTAATAAACCCCTTCTACAGTGTGCATGCATTAGATCCCCCTATCAAAGAGGGGTGGAATTCTAACACGGTGCCCACTTAGCAGCCTTTATTCCACAGATTAGTGTGACACCTAAGGCAAGGCACACAGCATGAGCTAACATTCCCATAATGTTCCGAAGCATTCCATCTTTCGTCCTCTTGTGAAGAGGAATTGAACCACAGACAGGGGCCAGCTGGCCATACTGATTTGTGAATCCTCTGTTCTAAATGTTGCAAACAGCTGAATGCTTAGTCTCATCCGAGGAGTCAGCCCATGTGTATAGATACAGTACATAAGCATGTGCACTGTTCAGTGGTGGGCAGGAAGCATCCGATGTTTGCACATTTGGGGCTTTGAAGGGACATAGTTCATGCTGGGTGGGCCAGAGTATGTGCTTATGTAACTGTTCTGTCACGCGTGTGTTTCTGTGCTTTGGGGAGGGGTGACACAGGGAAGGGGAGATAGAAATCAAGCAACATTCCATGCATCTCACAGGACAGCCAGCGTCTCGCTTGGTTTGTGCTGTTGGATCGTAAAGATCCACGTGCAGCAATGTGACAAGTGCATGGCCGAGACAAAAGCTGTGATAAAATGTCATATTTCATGTCACAATGACTTTTCATCACATGTGGTTAAATAATTTCATATGCTGTTTCAGGACAAAAATGTTCCCCACAGAGTTCTTCAGGGGTGTGACATCATTTCCGGTCCATTAGCCATTACATTTACATTTATATTTATTTATTTGGTAGACACTTTTATCCAAAGCGACTTACAAGTGATTAGCCAGGACATAAGTACCTGAATGTCATCAGCATTCTTCTTTTTGGTTTCACTGGTTGCTGTCTGTGCTCCTGATCCTGAAAGTCCCATTGAATGGGTGACCAAAACAATACATTCAGGTTCTTCCCAGAGAGTGCAGATTATACAGAATAAGCCATAGCCACTACTCCATTTAAGACTTTTTGGGTCAAAATGTTCTTAATTCATTTTTCTGTGTATTTCTGCTACCCAGCAAAAAATAGCAGTACCTCCCACCTCACTGTAACTGTTATACCTCAAACCACAGTCTGTATAAAATGAATTTAACATTTTTCACAGGAAATTATGTTTTCTTATGTACAGAGTGGAATGTGTGCATGTAACGTTGGGTGTATTTTCCGTGTGTAAGATATTTGTACTATAAAATGTGTCAGAGGTACCATCATCTTTTCAATCAACTTGAAACCAACGAGGACGCATAAATGCATTTGTGGTGACTACATTCAAAGTTGTTACATCGCAAGTTCTGGGAAATGAAATTAGTTTTTGATAAGGTTTGGTCTACATGGTGATGCATCAGGTCTGGAGGATCCTCCAGAAAATCTTCCGGAATGTGAAACCGGTTTCTGGTACCTTCCCCTAATCGGGCTATAACAGTAGGTGCAGGGTGCGAAATAGGGGGGTCTGGGGGGGTCCGAGACCCCTTGATTGACATTTGAGACCCCCTGAAAGCCTCAACAGCAAAATTTTGGGGGGTCTCTGGAAAAATCTTTGTCACTTTGCTATTGTCACAAAAATGTCTTTTAACCCTTAAAGCCCGACAGACGCAGCCTGCGTCCAAATTCACATCCCTTCTTCTCGGTTGAATTGCTCTCGAAGTATTCATCGCTAACGATGCTAGTTGCTTGTCTTTCGACGAAGTGTTGGCGAGAAAAATAATTTTGAATTTACATCAGATGTAATCATAGTTACAATCTGCATACAGCTCTGCGTCCATCTCCACACCCATTGCTCTTGTTTGAATTACTCATGAACTCGTCATTGCATCGATATGGAACACAAGAAAGAGCAGAACCGGAGCTTTGTAATGATGAAATTCACATCCCTTCTTCTCGGTTGAATTGCTCTCGAAGTATTCATCGCTAACGATGCTAGTTGCTTGTCTTTCGACGAAGTGTTGGCGAGAAAAATAATTTTGAATTTACATCAGATGTAATCATAGTTACAATCTGCATACAGCTCTGCGTCCATCTCCACACCCATTGCTCTTGTTTGAATTACTCATGAACTCGTCATTGCATCGATATGGAACACAAGAAAGAGCAGAACCGGAGCTTTGTAATGATGCTAGTCTCATATTTGTACATACCGAAGTAATCACGTTATGAAGACAGATCAAACTTCTACAAAGTAATATCTTTATTAATTTCTTCACCCATTTTCACACTCCTGCTTCTCGGTTGAATAAGTCACGAAGTCCCTATCGCTTCAAAACGTACCCCATATCAAAATAAACAGCAGAATTTACCCTTTCCGGTGATATGAGTTGTTTCTGTGCGACAAAGCGTTGTCGAGTAATCCAGTTTAGAAATCACAGCAAATTTCTGCATTGTCTCCAACATAGGGCTGACATTATATCCCACTTTGTATGGAGCACTAGGTAGGGGCATACCTGGACACACTCCCGTTTTTCCTGGGTTTCTCCTGTATTTCAAGGCCATCTCCCGTTTTGTTGTTTCTCCCGGGAAACTCCCGTGATTTGCATGTCAAACTTTATTATGAATAATCGTCATACACGGATCCGTAAGTTTTGTATGTTTGTGTGACGTTACCCAAGTTGTCAGATCGTCTGTGAAACACAATCTACACACACAATCCACACACTACATACAATGATTTATTTACTTATTTATTTACTCCTACCCCCAGCCGAAAAATACTCCCGTATTTTGAAACCTAAATGTTGGCAGGTATGGGTAGGGGGAACCCCCGATTGCCACCGAGTATTTCGCACACTGAGTAGGTGTGTTAGTAGGTGTGTTCGTAGAAGCCACACAGATGCGCGGGGTGACACACCTCCAAACATGTCCTATAAAAATCTCTGCAATTAGCAGTGGGACGCTGACGACCTGCCTGATAACTCAAGTGTATCCATCAAGCAAAACCAAAATGGGGAACTGCGTACAAGGTATCAAGGACTACTTTTGTCGGCCGAAAAACACAAACGTTCGGTTGAGCCTTCCCGCGGTATGCTTTGTCTGGCAGATCGCTATGATCATCCTCTTCGGGGTGTTCATCAGATACGACGAGGAGTCCGACACGCACTGGATAGAGCACAGAAAATCCCACAACATTAGTAGCGACATAGAGAATGACTTTTACTTCAGGTATCCAAGTAAGTAAACCACGTTGCATGTCGTGTCTTTGCGTTGGATCGTTTCATTTGTGTAATTTTTGTGTTCATTTTTCATAGAACGTAAAGAAATTACACGGTAACCTGTTTTATTATTATTTTTTCTTTTACACTGCCAGACCTCCAATATAAAATATAAATGAGAAACACGAGCTGGATATACTAATCTAATAAAGAAGAATTAAATAAATAACAAATACCGTTGTAGCATATTTATGTCTATTTGACTAGCTGCTGGGTAGAATCACATAAATGCAGTTTCTTCAAATAAGGCTTTAACTCCTCTAACTACAGCAATTTTGCTACAACATCCAGAAAATTTATTTTCACCATGCAAATCAAAATGATATTTTTTCTGAATGGATGCTCTAAGGAAAAACAGAATATTGCCTCATATAAGTCTGTTCATCTCTTTGGTTGAAATCTGATTCCAGATCAAACCAAAGCACATCAAGGCAACCATGTTACTTGGAGAAGTTTCCATACACTGCTTTATTCAGAAAATTGACCTGTTTTTTCAGCTGACATTGTGGTGAAATGGTTTGCAGGAACTTTGTATGACAAAAAGACTTGCTTGGCCCAGTAAAGTCAATGCTTCTTGGTCACACTTTACTGATATTTATCTTTATAAAAGGATGTGAATAATCCATGCCTAAGGCTTTGAACAATCCCTTATCAGTTTCACTTGGTGATCTGAGTGTGTCAGGTAGATGGCCTATTATGAATACAGATGGTATTGTTGATATGCACACTCACTGATTCTGTGTCGCTAGTGTAATCTGACTCAAACTAATCAGTCCCTTGTACTTCTTCACAGTAGTGTGATATAATATGATATGAAGAGATGAAGCCTGTGAAGGGTGTGGAGGGAAATGCCAGACATTTGTGATTAATAAATGTTCGCACATTCAGAATTGTGGCCCAGGTTTATTGTTGTGTTGTCAAATACTTGATGTTTCATCCAGGACAGGGCCATGTCCATATTAGAGACTGAACTGGTCATTTTGTAAGTAGGCTGACTCAAAATGACTTCAGGGAAGATGTGCACACACCCCACCTGCATAAGATCATACATCTCCCCTACACTGTCTGATTTAGTCATTGATTGCCATGTTTCTCAATTAGTGCTGCAGTTTCTAAAATGCTATACAAATGATAAGTATTTTAAGGCACTGCTGGATCTCTGTTTTGCAAGTGCCTAGCACACCCTGTCTTTAGGCTATCTGTCATCTGATCACCAGGTGGTGGCGCTGTGCTTGCCACCTTTCTCACTGTGACATAGATTATTACCTGTTCTGTCCTCTTGTGATCCCTGGTTTTGCATTCAAACCTGTTTTACCAGAAAGTGGAGGACATGTTGAACTTGAACCCCAGAACCAGCCTTGTGTCTTTCTGTCTCATGCATAGCATTGAACATTACTTGGGGTCATTAGCAAATTTTTCTGAGCTGTGGTGTGTAGGCTAAGCAGCCTATGGCATTCTTCCCTGTGGGGCATACAAGCCATTGACTAGCCTGATTGCTATCAGTCATATCTCACAACTTTTCTGTCGGCAATAATCATGCCTGCTGATTTCCTATATAATGCAGGTGCACACAAACTCTGTTACCTTGAGGAACCTGTGGCTCCCATCCATTTCCTCCCCTTGGACAACCGCTTCTCTTGTCTCTTCTACAGGTTTCCAGGATGTTCATGTGATGATCTTTGTGGGTTTTGGCTTTCTCATGACGTTCCTGAAGAGGTACAGCTTCGGTGCTGTGGGCTTCAACTTCCTCATTGCTGCATTTGGCATTCAGTGGGCACTGCTCATGCAGGGCTGGTTCCACTCCCTGGACCACTCAGATGGAAAGATCAAAATTGGAGTGGAAAAGTAAGGATTCTCTTCCTGGCACTGGGACACATTTCGTTTATAATTCAACCAAATTGCTGGACTGTTAATGTATGTGGCAACCATCACTTAAAGCACAGTCAGGAAAGCAGAATTAGCCCATTGTTGCATTTTATTTTTCTAAAATAAATGCAACAATGCATTATCAATCTGCATTATCAAATGGAATTATCAGTAGGTGCAGTAGGGGTGTTGCACTTACACCTGCACAGATGTGGCCACATACAACTAATGCCACAAAGCTGTCTTTAAGTATGGGTCCCAAACGTCACTAAATCAGATAGGATAGACTAAATATGATCTATGTGACCCAAATCAGGCTGATGTCAAAATACCTTACCTACCTGGGAGATTTTAAGGTACCCATTCCACTGGCCTGCATCTCCCTGTGGTGGCCTAGTCACCTAGACTAGTCCATCACAGGTAGACTTGGGTGTGGAGAGAAATGCAATATGCTGCAGGGCTTAGGCTCGGGGTTGCCTGATTCTCTGCAGGCCTGAATACTCACTAACTTGATAATCATATCTGTCATGTTTAAACTTTTTTAGGCCTTAATATGATTGTTGAGGGTTGTGACCATAAAACTTTCTCTAAAGAGTTCTTTGCTCACCCCCAGTCTCATCAATGCTGACTTCTGTGTAGCGGGCTGCCTGATTGCATATGGAGCAGTTCTGGGCAAGGTAAGCCCAGTCCAACTGCTGGTCATGACGTTGTTTGGGGTTACCCTGTTCGCCGTGGAGGAGTTCATCATCCTCAGTGTGATTCATGTGAGTCTCAGTTCCTCACCCAGGCATCCCCTTGTGAAGGGTTGGAGTGATATACCAAGTTCACAGTGTAGTCCTGGTGACAGCAAACCATGTACCTGAGAGCAAAGTGGAACATTTTCACATTTTCACAAGTCTTTACTCAATGTGGGAATGTATTGGTAGGCTTGCATTAACAGATAGCACTTGTTGATTTTTACAGGCTAGGGATGCTGGTGGCTCCATGGTGATCCACACATTTGGGGGCTATTATGGTCTGGCCATCTCTTGGGTTCTCTATCGACCAAATTTAGACCAGAGCAAACGCCTGCAGGGGTCTGTTTACCATTCAGATGTTTTTGCAATGATCGGTGAGTTTGACCAAAGGGATTTTCAAAGTGAGACAGCTCTGTGATTGTCTGTCTATCTGAGACTATACAGGATAAGGTGTGTGTGTGTGTGTGTGTGTGTGTGTGTGTGTGTGTGTGTGGGGGGCAGGGAGGATGATGTTGCATGTGTGTGATGTCATATGTCATCTCTTTAAAGGGACCCTGTTCTTGTGGATGTTCTGGCCCAGTTTCAACTCTGCCATCACGGACCATGGAGACGGTCAGCATCGTGCAGCCATCAACACCTACTTGGCCCTGGCTGCCACTGTCCTCACCACTGTTGCCATTTCCAGCGTCTTCCAGAAGAAAGGCAAATTGGACATGGTACAGCTTTCCATGTACTCTAATCTACTGTCCATTACACCAGCCTAGGTCTACCATCTGCCACATAAACCTGAGTCTAATGTCTGCCACAGCAGGCTCAGTCTAAGGTCTGTTACACCAGCCTCATTCTAATGTCCGCTACCCCAGCCTCCATCTGTCTGCTACACCAGCCTCAGTCTACTGCTCACTACACCAGCCTCAGTCTAATACCTGCTACACCAGCCTTAGTCTAAAGTCTTCAACATCAATCTGCTTTCGCTGATGTGGTTCTTTGCTGTTGTCCAGGTGCACATCCAGAATTCCACCCTGGCAGGGGGCGTTGCCGTGGGAACTGCTGCTGAGTTCATGCTGACCCCGTACGGCTCCCTGATTGTGGGTTTCTGCTGCGGCATCCTCTCCACGTTTGGCTACCTCTACATCTCGGTGAGCTTACTGCATGCTATGCTATACACATGTGGGGAGGGGGCATATTTCCATGGAACATCAAGAGGGGGTAAACTCACACCTGCCTCTGTCTCCCTTCAGCCATTTTTGGAGAAGAAGCTGAAGATACAAGATACATGCGGGGTCCATAACCTGCACGCAATGCCTGGGTTCTTGGGTGGAGTCGTCGGGGCCATTACTGCTGCGGCTGCCTCTGAAGAAGTCTATGGACACGAGGGGTAAGTTCACCCTATCCATATGACACTGACCCCAAATTCAGCTCTACCATAATGCTGTCTTCTGCCCTCTCCCTTAAGCTTGGAGGACTCCAGACAATATTTTGTATATTTGCAGCACACCTAATGGCTGATTTGTAAATGCCTGTAAGCTCATCTCTGTGAAAATGTCTGCTGTCCCCAGGTTGGTGAACACCTTTGACTTTGAGGGAGACTTTGCAAGCTGGACAGTGAATAAGCAGGGCGGCCACCAGGCAGCTGGGTTGTGTGTGGCTATTGTTTTTGGAATTGGAGGAGGGATCCTTGTCGGTGAGTGAAACTAATTCTCACTATTCTGCTGTACCCCCAGTCATGTGTAGGGTTACATACAGTCATTCCACTGGTCCTGCTGTGATGTGCATGGTTTAACAGCCTCCAACACTCTCCCAATGCTTTGATCTCTGCAGGCATCATCCTTAGGCTGCCAATCTGGGGGGACCCTGCTGATGACAACTGCTTCGATGACGAGGTGTACTGGGAGGTGAGCACCAACAGACAGGATGCCAATGCTGTTGCCATTGTTAATGCTTTTGCTCAGAAATCAGCCATTAACATTGCCTTATATTTTCTCTCATATAGCAGGATGTCATGTGATTCTGATCTTTTTATCCGCATGAATTAGCAGACAGTGTGAGATGAGCGCAGGGGATGGTGTAGCTATAGTATCCATGCCGACAGTGTACTCTGCTTTAACTGAGATCTCTTAGTTGTACATTAATGACACATATGTGTGCAGCTGCCTGAAGATGAGGAGAGCATCCCCCCCATTCTTGAGTACAACAACCACATGAGCAGTAAGCACCAGGACATGTAAGTATTTATAAGGTGTCAAGTGCCCTCTCTGGGCATTTATGGCACTGCAGCAATTCCGTCCCTGCTCTGTGCCTTTCTTTTCTTCTGTTTAATGCCTTGCTTTTGTTAAAGCACATAGTAACACAGTAGGACAGGGTGTGATTGAATGAGTTCAAATCATGAGGATTGGAGAAGAGACAGATGAATGTGCATGTGATTGACTGAGTGAGACAGTGCCACACAGGCAGTGACCTGGCCTGGGGTCAGTTATATATACACACATCACAGGGCTTCAGTTACAGTCAGCTGGTCTAAATTCAGTTATCTGCACAATTAGAGGCAGTGCTCTCAGGAAGATTAATTAGTACAGTGAGTAAAATTAGGCAGTGCTGTCAGAAAAATAAGTTAGTGCCCTCAGTAAGATTAGGTAGTGCCCTCAGTAAAATTAGGCAGTGCCCTCAGTAATATTAGGCAGTGCTCTCAGGAAAATTAGGCAGTGCTCTCAGTAAGATTAATTAGTGCTCTCAGTAAGATTAGGCAGCACCCTCAGTAAAATTAGGCAATGCACTCAGTAAGATTAGGCAGTGCTCTCAGTAATACGAGTATGTGCTCTCAGGAAGAATAAACAGTGTCCTCAGTAAGATTATGCAGTGCCCTCAGTAATATTAGGCAGTGATCTTAATAAGATTATTAGTAGTGTGAATAAAATTAGGCAGTGCCCTCAGTAAGATTATGCAGTGCTCTCAGGAAAATTAGGCAGTGCTCTCAGTAAGATTAGGAAGTGCTCTCAGCAAGATTATCCAGTGCTCTCTGTAAAATCAGGCAGTGTTCTCAGTAAGATCAGTTAGTGCCCTGAGTAAGAATAGGCAGTGCTCTCAGTAAGATTAGGCAGTGCTCTCAGTAAAATTAGGCAGTGCTCTCAGTAACATTAATTAGTGCTCTCAGTAAGATTAGGCAGCACCCTCAGTAAAATTAGGCAATGCACTCAGTAAGATTAGGCAGTGCTCTCAGTAATACGAGTATGTGCTCTCAGGAAGAATAAACAGTGTCCTCAGTAAGATTATGCAGCACCATCAGTAAGATTAGGCAGTGCTCTCATGCCCCTTTTCCACCTAGGCAGTTTAAGGGCCGGTTCGGAGCCAGTGCCTAATTTCGAACCAGTTCTTCGCGTTTCGACAGCCAAAGAACCGGCTCTCGGCCAGGAAAACTGGTTCGAGAGCAGCACCAACACTTTGCTGGTCTAGAACCAAGAACCGTTACATCAGGGGCTGGGGGCGGGATTATCGTGACCAACTAAAACTTTGTGACTGCCATTAAAAAAAAACAGAGCTAGTGTAGCGTCTAGTCTGCCTAAAAGAAGAAGAAGAAAAACCAGTTTTATTTTTCAAATGTTTCGCCTTGTTGCCAGCCAGCTATGTATTTCTTAGCTGTTTAGCGAGCTACTAATTTCTCACATCATACGTAACATTGATGGCTAGCTAGCTGGCTAACATTGTATAAAGTGTAGTGGAGAGGTTTGGTTTTTAAAGCATTGTTCTCTTGTTTTTGTTGTTGTTGTTTGTGCCCGTTAGCTTCAGCAGTGGTGGCTGGTGAGCTGGAAACAGGGGAAGCTCAAGAAACACCACTGATTGTCTGAAATTTGTGTGCTGTTGTGAAAGCTACAGCATGAGATTGTTTAATTAACAAGGATGGCAATTTGAATGATTAGGTGGCAACTAATCCCAAAGCTTTCTCTTAAACATTTCACATTATAGCTTTCTTGCATTACAAAATTCAAATTACAAAACAGAACAAAATTTAGTTAAATTGATTTAAATTACTGTGAATAAACTTTTAGGTTAGGTTGAGTGCAATGAACAATAACGTTTAGAACACAGACCTCACAAAAGCTGTGATGTGTCATGAGTATTTAACGTAATTGAAATCGATAAATGCCATCCTTGTTAAACAATCTCATGTTGTAGCTTTCACAAGCACACAAACCACAGACAATGCGCTGTTTCGGGAGCATAATCATTTACGCGATTGGTGTCGATTATTCTGTGAATTATTTGTTTTATTGTTAATCGAGGATAAAGGGGCACAGGTTGAAAGTAATGATAGATTTCTGATAGATAGTGTTTGGGCTTCCCCTGTTTCCAGTTCACCAGCCGCCCCTGCTAGCTTGGTGCTAGCGGGAAAGCGGAGATGTATACAGATGTTTACACTGACGTAATGACGTGGCTCTATGGTGGCTCTCTAGCCCGTGGAAAAGCAAACTGGTTCTAAGGTTTGCAAGTTGAACCAACTCCGAACTGGCACTAGCACCAGCAGAACCTAGCACCTAGTTCGCATTGGTGGAAAAGTGGCATCAGTAAAATTAGGCAGTACTCTCAGTAAGGTTAGTTAGTGCTCTCAGTAAGATTAGACAGTGCCCTTAGTAAGATTAGTATGTGCTGTTAGTAAGAATAGGCAGTGCCTTTAGTAAGATTAGGAAGTGCTCTCAGTAAATTTGGGCAGTGCTCTCAGTAAGAATAGGCAGTGCCCTTAGTAAGATTAGGCAGTGCTCTCAGTAAGATTAGGCAGTACTGTCAATAAAATTAGGCAGAGCTGTCAGTAACATGAGGCAGTGCTCTGAGTGTGGTTTGTAAGTGCCATCTCCACTGCTCTTAGGTCTGAATCCAACTTCTCTGTAGAGCAGAGCTAGTGCTGCAGGATGACGCCCCCCCAGACTATGGAGCAGTGGCCCCCACCTCCCTCGACCGGGTCCATACTGAAGATCCATCATTTGCAATTTGAAAAGGGGGGTTATCATATTTACCCAGCATTATCCCCCCACCTAATGAAGTCCCCTCCAATGGAACTGTTAGCCTTATTGTAAATTGCTTATATGAAGTAACACGTGATCCTGTCCAAGGTGCCCCTGTTCAGAGTTTCAGGAACTGCTCACACCAGGCCATTTAAGTCTGCAAAAATGGGGTTTCTGCAGGTCGGTCAAGTTGCCCTGACCCAAACCTGGAATCAGGCAATACGTTTCCCCAGGTAATGAAACCAACCAACCCAAGTGGAGTACAAATAGATGTGTGAATTCTGAATTTCCACTCATAACATGTTATATACTCCTACATCATAATGACCTTGTAAATATGAAATGAAATGGATCATGTCAAATGCATGCAGAGAAATATAACTAGGTGTTCAGACTAAAGTACTTCTCTTAATGTAATTATAATTTTTTAAATAAAGGTGCACTTAAAACTGTATTTAAGTAGTGATACAGTCATTGTGAACATCATGAATGCTAAGAGAAAAAAAATCACAATGCTTAGTCTACATACAGAGTATAAATTTTAGATACTGTATTGTTTAGCTAATCTTTTAAAAATCTAAAATAGTTGTTATACCTGGTCTTTGTTTAAATAGAAACTGTTGTGTTCTGTTTTTATTGCCCCCAACAGCTCTCAATGGAAAAAGTATGGTCTTTCAGAATTTATCCTACCACTGTACTCATTTTATACTGTACTCATTTTAATTAGTTTTAATTCATATCATATTGTAATTACTATCATCATTCAAGTGAAGTTGAAAGTTACAGAAGTACCAGATAAAAGGCCTGAACCAACTCTACTACTTTACCAACCAACAAAATGTACCATTACACTCTATAGAAGGCTAATGTACTCCCTATGAAAGGCTAATGTCAGGATTTCATTTTTTCCTCTTCAGGACTGGATCTTTATATTCAATAGTTAACAAGTATTGAGATAGATGGCATATTACCCTTTAATCTTTTCTCATAAAGTCTTTTTAAAGGTTTGTTTTTAACCATTGCATTTACTTAATCATGAATGTGGGAGATGCAGCCACTGAAGGAAGCTTTTAAATGTCTTGTTTTCTTGTAAAGCATGTAACACAGATCTTTTTTTTTTTTTTTTTACAAATTACGTTCCCCAATACTTTAGAAATACTGCAATGGATATATTTACTTTTTGTTTGTATTGTGAACATGTAAAATTGTGTAAGCACAGATAGCACACACTGGATAAAATTTTGCTGCAATGTTTATTAATAAATAAACTTTATAAGAAAATAATATGTCGTGTCTTTATTCCTGAAAACAAGCAGAAAGAAGAATTCCCCCTGCCAGGGGACTTTTATGGCTTATTGGAATTATTACCATACATACTAGGCTGTGTGTGTATGTGCGTGTGTCTACAATTATGTATAATGTATTTGCTAATAAACACAAACAAATACAGAATGCAAGCATTTTGCGAGTAGAATTTCTTATAATTAAAGTCAGCTCACCTGACTTTCTCATATAGCTCAAATGCAACTATTCTGTGATCACTTTATCACAGAGGCTCAACCACGTAACTACTTCATTAGGGGAGGTGATATGTTGCAATAAAAAATGTAATTATAAAATTATGAAACTATCAGATACAACATGCAAAAATTCTCCTGAACCGCCAACGTACTGATACATTTTCCCAAGGATAAACCTAATTCATTTTCAGCGCACTCGTGTCAATTCTGAGAGAAAATGTGGACGCATTTACAGAAATAGAAAGAGGCAATATACCCTCAACAAGCAGGTAGTGTGCGACACCGATCCTTATAATTAAGCTTTTCTTTCGTTCACCGCTTTTGAAATGCATTCAAGCGATGTTGCGGGTTTGATACGTACTGAGGGGAGGTACTGTCATGTTCATAAAATCGCGAAGCACATGACACCAGCTATTATTCTTTAGGTTTCAACTGGAACGAATTGTGAACGTGAACAAAATAGTTACGTGACATCTTTTTTTGGCAAAATAGGGGCCTGAGAGCAAGTCTGAAAAAATGTCTTAACCCTGAAGTCTTGGTAGGGCTTGTCTGAAATACGCGATACTATACAAAAATGTGTATTCAGAGACTAACATCACATTTAAATGTAGATAGTGGTATTAATTTCCAAGTATTTGGTAAAGTTTAAAATGAGCAGCTTCAGCCTTTTCTTTAGCCGTTTCTCATCCTTCTGGCTCCAGTCCTAATTTCTGAAACAAACGACATGTTAACGTATGCTGTTTGGCAGCACACAATGCCAAATGCAAAGAGCGAAAAAACATGTATTTATTCGAGGGAGACGGATGTGATTGACCTTCATGGACCCACAAAAATGTGATTTACACACGCAGACACTTCTGGCAAACAGCATTTTATTTAAAACCGGCTGACCTCATAGAAATAATATTTCCCAAACCTTCCAGCAAATACGATGTGTGTACAAGTAGTCATTCTTCCATTTCCTTTGTGTCTTTCTGTCATTTCTCTATTAATTGCTACTGTACCACATAATAGCCTGTTTTAAGAAATATGCGTAATAATGTATCGCCTGAAATAACCGGAGTAAAAGGTTGACTAGCGGCAAACTTTCCCAGACGGATACAGACTGGAATTATTTCACGCGCTCCGTCCGCCCCCTGTCGTTTCAGTAGTTAGGCCTAATTAAATGGTGGAGTAACCGGAATCGGTCATCAAAATATCGGCTATCAAAATAAACAAAGACACCCTACCAACACAACCTCATCCGAAATACCTTGGAGTGACACTACACAGAACATTGACTTACAGAAAACATTTAGAAAATACAGCCCAAAAACTGAGAGCCAGAAACTCAGTCCTAAGGAAACTGATGGAAACAAATTGGGGCGCACGACAGTCTGTACTGAGGACATCAGCTCTAGCATTGTGCTACAACACAAGAGAGTACTGTGCCCCAACATGGAAACAAAGTCCACACACCTGAAAAGTTGACATCCAGTTAAATAACACAATGAGGATAATTTTGGGTACATTGCAATCTACACCAGTTTCATGGCTCCAAACTATGAGTGCAATTCCTCTACCCTTCCTCAGAAGAAGAGAAGCTACACAAAATGCACCAAAACATTAGAAAATTGCGTGATGACGTCCCCTTAAATCACATCACGATGGGGGCACCAGAACCCTTTTATAAAGCCCAGGAAGATCGCTTCAAAATAAAAACAACATGGAGAGAGTACTGGAGGGGGGAGAGGTAGCCTACTGTCTGACCCAGCCCTGCCACAACAGGGCTTCAGCAATGCAACTCACAGACAATGGGAAATAGCAAACAGACTCAGGTGCAAACAGGCTAGAACAGGCCTAAATTTGCACTGATGGGGGCTGCGTGAGTCACCATCTTGCCCAGCTTGCGGAGAAGACGTGTAAGACACTGACCACCTAGTAATGGAGTGCCCAGTCACGAATCTGACGGGTGGATATAACACCATAAATGAACAGGGTTGGGAGGGTTACTTTTAAATGTATTCTACTACAGATTACAGTTCACTGTCCTCAGAAACTAGCACAATTAACTTCTCCATCTCTACCTTCTCCATTTTTGGTGGTTATTATGGGAAACGACAGGTGTCACTACTCCGCTTGTGATTGGTCAGCTGTCAAAAAAGCGCTTGACGTAGGGTGTTTTTTTCTGAGAAGTTGAACTTTTTTCAGCTGAAAAAAAACGACATGCTTAATAACTAGCTAAGGAGTAGATACAGTGACAAAACAAGTGAAATTTCACACACTGCCATTACTCCTATGAAGTAGACCGTGTTTTAAACAATGTCCTGACTGAGCGTTTTTTTTAACGCCGTCGAAACGCCCTGAGTTGCAGAAAAAACGCTGGCAACGACGTTAAAAGAAAAAAAAAAACGCTCAGTCAGGACGTTTTTGAAACAGACTGTTATCACCAAAAGGCGTATGAATAATACTCCAATTTCTTCATTTCGCGTGTTATCACTACGCATTTTTCGCTTTTCGCGTGTCATTTCACGCCATTTAGTCTCAACTGACTTACATTGTGTAGAGACGGCGTGTCATTTTGTCATCCATGTGTTCGGTTTTCTCCGACAAATTGCGAAGAAATATAGAGACCACCGAAGTGTGACGTTTTTTATACCCAAATAAGGGATTCCGGATTCATCGGTTTGCCAGTGTAATGGGAAAATGAGTAGTACGTCTGATGCCAATACTTAGTGTTTTGCTTTTTTTTTTAAATTTTATATGCATTTTTGTGTTTGTTGGTATAGTATAGAAGTGTTTTTGAAGCTGCAATCAAAAAATAACGAAAATCGCTAGCACCGGCTAGCTTAGCATTTCCGCATTTGACACCGACGTCACCGACCGTTCTTTGCGCGTTGTCGTTCTCTCGGTCGCTTGGATATATCTATATGGCCACATAATGTCGATCGATTGTAAATGCCTAGTGAATAGGCCTACGATTCGTCATCACTCACCGCCTTGGCGCCAATCTTCATTTCGTTTGATCCACCGTCCTGTTAAGCCGCGTCTGCGCTTTTTCCATTTTTGTGTATGCTAAATATAAGGAGCTACCAAGCTGATAGACTTACAGTGTTATAAATGTACGCCTACATTGTAAATGCGATGTGTTATTGAATGCTGTAGTTTACAGTCGGCTCCTCCTTGTAGGCTACTTTCATTCATTATTCTAACAATAATGCTGTAATGCCATAGCCGCCCTAATCAGTTTGAAGAGATATTTGCAGACTTAAAGTTGATATTGTCTCGTTATGCTTTATTTGAATAAAGCCCAATATGCTTAAATCTAAAGGGAAATTGAAAATGTAACAATGAAAAATGTCACCTACACACACAGGCCTATTGTATGCATTTTGTAGTTATTATTTTGAATGTAGCCTAGTTATGAAATTTTCTTTACTGATATAATTCCTTTACTTTGCAGCATCTTCTCCCAGCCACCTCACCACCTCATCAAAACCTACATTTTTCGATCCTCTTTAAAAGCGAACCCAAAGGCTCTTTTAAGAGCCATCCTTTTCTGTTCTATTCTGTTCTGTTATATTCTATTCTGTTCTATTCCATTATATTCTATTCCTTTCCCAACTTTGTCATTCTACTTATCCCTGTCTATTTACATTTCTCTCTCTCTCTCCCCGTCCCTCTCCCTCTCTCTCGCTCTTTGTGTCTACGTGTGTGGTTTCAATGGCAGGCTACACCAATAAAAATATATTGGAAGCTGCACTGCTGTGTCCGATTAATGAATGCTACATGCAAGTGGTGAAGTGATGTTTGTTGGTGATGGAGTGATAGAAATGCAAAATATGGTTTGGGACACCGAGATGACCAAATATCTTTCTTACCACAGTAAGTGAAGTTTAATTGTTTCCTAAATAGATGCACTGCTTCAGGAGCTCCAAGCAGCTGAGGTGCAGGTCCCCGAGCCTCCGGCTGCTTCAGATGACTGGGCCACAAGAAGTGTAATGGCAGCAGAAAGGTGGAAAGAGGCAAGGCCTCAGCTCCTCCTGAATGCCCTGGCATCAGAGGCCATCCAAAGTCTGTATTGTGGCAGATGCCATGTTAAAAAGGCAGTGGTGGAGTGCAAGTAGTGCTTGCCTTCATCATTTCTTTGTGAGGACTGTGACTGTGGAGTCCACAGTTTAATGGCCCTCCATAACCGCAGATCGAATTTTTTTTTTAATATTGTTCGTGTGTGGCAATGTCATCACTCACTTATTTGTCTCACCTCTCTATAGCTCGTATTTTACCCATGAGAGTACCGCAGAACATCTGTGACTGTTGTCCATCAACCATCAGCCTGGGTCCTGGCAGAGAAATACTTTTTGTCAACATGAATGGTATGTATGTGGCCATAAAAAAATTAACCATTTCTGCCTTTGGACATATCCCTGCAATTTGATTGTCCATATTACTGTTGCTTGGGTGTTTCTTCTCATGATTTGAATTCTACTTTTTCACCAGGACGATATGATCTCGCTCTCCCAGAGGTCAGCTGCAGCAAATGTTCTGCCCACTGGTGTCCTGGAGTGGCAGACATCCAACAGTGGCTACTGGCCTGCCACAGCAAGCGTGGCCACTGGCACAATTTTTGATGTTGAGGTTTTTCACTCACTTCAGGAGCTGAAGAATGCTGCACCAGGCAGTTCTAGGCTGGCCTTTTGTCGGCTTCTTGACCAGAAGACCTTACGCCATGGGAGAGTGAGCAAATGAGTTACAAGTTGTGTAGAGAAATCTAGCCATGAGTATGAGCCATTTCTTGGTATCTATGACAAAGTACAATGTTAGAAACAAAGTGTTGTTTGTGTTAAAACATAAAGACTGCATGTAGTAGTTTAGGCCTCAATATATCTGAAGATGTGTCTGTAGTAGTTCAGTGCATATTCACTATAATCTTATCAATTTATCCAAATGTTTGACTTTATGCAGAATGGCAAAATCTGTAGCCATACTCTGTACGAGAGCTTTTTGGAGTGGGCCATCTGCAGTTATGAAGTGGAGAAGCTGTGTAAGGAGCAGCCATTTTTCTGCCCAGCTTGCACCCCTCATATGTTGGCTGTGGCAGTGGATGGAAATCGAAAACATTATCGGTTTAACAAGGGTGGGAGGTATAACTTGCTTTCATGTATTTAATTGCTTTATTCACTGTATTAAAAGATTGAACCATAATCTGAACTACTGGTAAATTGAATGCACTACAATGGTTTCTATGTGTAGCTCGAGTGAGCATGCCTACTTTGAGGGTGTTTTCATCTGCAATGACCAAGAGGTGGCATCTGCAGTGGAAAACATCCATGAAAAGACAAACCATGTAAGTGTCTGTGTATTTGTTAATTTTAACAGAAACACTAATAGTCAACACAGACACTAAGTCTCAATTCATGTACAAGTGGCAGGCAAAGGTCATTGTGGTAAGGCTGAGCTGGTGGCAGCAAAGGAGGCATCAAGGAAAACCAGCAACAGCCTTGATGAAGAAGGCCTTGAGGTTGCTGTTTGCCGGCATGGAATACTCCTCAGGTGCATAATGACTTTTATTTGCACATGACATGCTTCTTTAAAATGGCAATGCATATACTTATAACCTATCAGTATCTTTTCACTTCCCACAGGGCCCTCAATCATTTTCGAGGGGAAATTTATGCATACCCGTTAATACTTATGGATGAGGTAGCATCTAGGCAGCAGGTCACTTTTTTCTGCATGGATGTCACATGCAAGTGTGTGCCATACTTGCATAAGGTGACCTCCGCATGTCCAGAATATGTACACCTCATGGACCTGAAGCCCTTCCTGTCCATTACGCATGCCAAGGCACATGATCTCAAATGTGAGGTAAATTTGTTTCCGGTTTTATTTGTTTATATGTGACCATCACCAGGTTCAACATGATTCAGCCATGGTGTGTGTAAACTCCAGGTTTCGTGTGTTGATTCACATGAATTACATACATTGTGTTTTTAGATCAAGTGGGGAGGTGGGAACCAGGTTGGTGCAGGCTCCACCTTGGGTGAGGAGGTGGAGCAAGTGAATAGCCTTTTGTCTCGGCTTGCCATCACAACTAAATTCATGTCCAAACCAGGTTAGTGGGCTATTTACCATGACATTGGTATCTGTATTTGTGATTACCTTGCTTTGTCACTCCAACTTTCACCATAGTTTGTGTAATACACTCAGTACATGTTGCTAAAGCAAAATTTAATAACAGCAGTTCTTTGTGTAAATTAATTATTTTGTGCATTGTTTAATGAAGGGATGTGACATCTTCCTTTGTCTCCTAGCACGCACAGACATGCTCACATTACAGTGTATGGCATGGAACAAAACGAAAGAGCACAACGTGTGCAGCATGCTTTGTAAAAGATTCCACAAGGTAAAGGTAGTCTCTGCACACATACCTCCATTACGGTAGAAATATTACAATATTGGTTATCTAAATGTACGATTTTCACATGTTCCGACCTGTGCAAATCTGGCAAAGGGGAGGGAGAGCCTTAAAGTCCTTCAGTCAGAGCTCTTACTTGACGAGACACAGACAAACCAGTGGGTTCATGATGTCCAGGACTGGGCTCAGAGTGGTATGTCATTTTGTGTGCATAAAGTTTGTGTTGAATGTGCTTACCTAAACAAACCATGCACTGTATACATTTTGTTTTTTAAAGGATCAAGAGGTAAGGGTTCCCTGCTGGATTTGCAGATGAAGATAGAGCACCTTCATCTGTGTGTCAAGCAGCAAACCCAGCGCCTTTACAAGAAAACAGGTATTTTTGGTTCGGAAAAAGTACAAAAAAATCATTTCAGGCTTCAAAGGTTTGAAGTATTTTTTATTGCTATACAGTTGGGTTATTCCTGTTTTATTGTTCTCTCTCTCTCTCTCTCTCTCTCTCTCTCTCTCTCTCTCTCTCTCTGTGTGTGTGTGTGTGTGTGTGTGTTTGTGGGTCGGCGGGACGCATATTTTTCCCAGAGACACTAGCAAATGGCGGAAGACATTTCGGCGACGAATTAGAGAGGCAAAAACAAAACTGTCTGCGTTGCTGAATGAATATGATGCCATGGTGGAAGCAGCAGACAGAGTTGGGTCAGTGGACGTCTTCAAAGACAATCACATTTTCCCCTGGCAGCTGCCTTGTGATGGTATGTTCTACTTTTGTTTTTGTTTTGTTTTTAAGTGTGCTGTCAGCAAAGGTCATATAATAACAAGTAATAAGTGTCCTGTATTTATTTGATTTCAGGTACGGTTGGCATCCTCGCCAAAAAGAGGATCTTTGATAAGGTGATGGCTGTAAGAAGGCTTGAGGAAGAGGAAGTGATACTCCTGAAAGAGATGAGGCAACACTGGAAGTCTCTCAGACAAAGGGAGCTGACTTTGCAGAATGCCATTGTGGAGGAAGGTAGGAACAGCAGATAGGTTGCTTCAACTCATTCTAGCATCATTTGTTAAGTATTTAGGCCCTATTCTATTAAAAGCTTTATAACCAAGCAACAATACTACCAATACTTTAAAATCAATCCTGTGACTGACAATGTAAGGACTTAAGAATGGTGCTGATATGTTCTCTTCTTCTGGTTCTCTGGCAGCTGCAGTTTGAAAAAGTTGTAGCTGTTTTATGGTCTTTTATGAAGGCCTGTCAGAAGGCCATTGCAGTACTCAAGCCTGCTGGAAATTAAAGAATGAATTAGTTCTTTTAAATAGTTCTTATGCACAAAGCTTCTGAGTTTGGCTATGTTCTTGAGATGATAAAAAGCTGACTTTCTGTATTTGCTTTCACACAAATGTTAAAACTGTCATGTGAAAAGTTATTATGAAGAGATTCATGACTGACCTTCTGTGCTGTGTTGTGTGTATCCCAAAGGCCCTGACTCAGATCTGCGCTGTATATTGAGTCGGAAGCTAAACACGCTGCAGATGCAGTTGAAGGGTGTCAGAGAGGCATACCGCCAAATCCTCCAGACTCCAGGGACACATGCGGAACCACTGATAGAGCTTGATGATGATGATGGAGGGATGTGTGAGAGCAGTTCAGAGAGCAGTTCCGATGATGAGAATGTGTAACTGCATGACCCTGGAAAAGGTGTGGATCATATTCTCTAAACAGCAGAGATTCAACTACTAACTTTGCCCCATATTTAATCTGATAGTAACTTTGATTTGTGTTTTCTGTTAACAAAAATAGAGGCCACTTGGACGCTGTCCATCAGCATGAAGATTCATTCCTGGCAAGACCACACCTGCTGCGACCCCATCTGCTGTCTTCCCCCCTCCACACCTGACAATGACAATTGACTGTTATGTTGTGCTTTTGTATTGAATCTGTTAAAGGTAGAGTCTGCGATTCTAATCCAATACACTTATTGTCAAATTCAGCTAATTGCTCCTCATGGTCGTCTAGCTGTCCGTTCAGTGTGTGCACTCAAAAAAAACTCTGGTGTTCATACACAGTCCTGGAGCTGTAAATGCGAAACAAACATGGTGGATCAGTCTGAGCCATAAACAATTACAGCCAATCAACACATTGCTTTAGGAGCACTGAAGGGAGGGGTGCAATTTGATTGGCTGTTGAGCTCAAATATCCACAACCTTTTGCCAGAATCGCAGACTCTACCTTTGAAGCGACACTATGCAACAATTTGCCACTTTCTGAGGTACAGTATGTTTTTATAGGCAACTAGTTTTGGTATCATCTTCAAATTCATTTTGATGGTATGAGGTCATGTGAAGGACAGATAAACACATGTATCTTCCCACTAGTCATCCAGGATATGCACTATGTACTTCATATGTACACTCCACGCAAACGTGAGAAAAGCTTTCACAGCATGACATTGCCAACTATATCACCTAAAGACACCAGTTAGCATGTTATCAAGCTTTAATAAGTGCAAACTGAGCTTTTGGTGGTGTTTGCAAGGTTTTTGCATGCCTTTTTGGTAGTGAGCTCGCTAGTTTCAGACCAAAACTCCTTAGTGCTGCTTTAAACAAACCATTGTCTTCATCTTTGCATGTAATAAATCCGATGAAGTACAACGGCAGGTGGTGTTATGTTGCCAAGTATGATTCTGATGTACTTTACTTTCCATACTTTCCATATTTCCATATTGGGCAAGTTTTTACTTTTAAGCCACTGTAATTTTACTTTTACTCTACTATTGCAATGTATAAATAAACCTACTATTGTAGCTCTGACTTGTGTGAAATGACTCTATCAGTATTGGATGAATGGCTATCAATAGTAGTGCTGAATCTCACTGTCTCTCAAAATGGTGTACTTTTTACTACTTTAATTTCAGTTGCCCTTTATGCACTGGCCTAGTGTGAAGTTTCAATAGATCAGAGTCTCAATGGAATACAGGTTTTTGAGCCACATGGAAGAATAGCATGACATTTTGAATGCATGTTATGTGAACAACAACACAGCAAAATTGGTATTTCTACTATTTGTAGCTTAAGCATACTTACGTTATTCATACCTTATTATACACCGCAAAATGGCATTTAAACCATAAATGGTTTTCAGTGATGTTTTCCATGCCACATCATCTAAATGTACATACATGTACGTGTACAACTGACATCAATCCAATCAACTTTCATATCACTGACATCCTGTAAAACTATTGAGAAAATTATGGAAAAAACTCCATATTTTCCTTTGCTGTGATGCATACATATCTGTACTACTGCAATAAATACATTTTTTCATGGCATTGCCTGTTGTGTGAACTTACATGCTACTGACAACCTTTAAAAGTACCATTCGGACACCTAATCGGCTGTCTTTTTTGACTAATGCTGATGCACACAAGTTCATGACGCATGCCAAAAGCGTCCGACAGTACATGTTTTGCTTGGTTGTGATACATAACTATGTGCACTCCTGTAATAAACCCAATTCTGATGGCATTGCCTGTTGTGTGAACTTACATGCCACTGACAACCTTTAAAAGTACCATTCGGACACCTAATCGGCTGTCTTTTTTGACTAATGCTGATGCACACAAGTTCATGACGCATGCCAAAAGCCTCCAATAGTACATATTTTGTAAATTTGACAAAAATCTGACATAAATCGGACAAACAAGGTTGTTTTCATCCACTGTATCACATGTGTCATATGCTGACGTATGCAGAAGTGACTCATGTAACCCCTACCAAGACCTATCCAGAGGTGGAAAACCCTGGCTTCAGAAAGTAAAAGTCCTGCCACGTATTTGTTCCACCCATGCACTACACCAGCTGAATTTAATTAGCACAACTCTTCAGGCAGGTAGAGGAGCTAATTAGTGAAATCACTTTGTTTAGTGAATGGCTAGAACAAATACATGGTAGGACTTTTACTTTCTGAAGCCAGGGTTTTCCACCTCTGGGCCTATCTGACTCATGCACTTAGACACAATGCCAAGCTTAGACTAAAGGTTAGCATTTCTGACAAGCACACTTCATAGAAAAACAATATTTGGCATCCAAATATGATGCAAAACATGTGAGTGATGTGAAATGACACCTCACCCAGTCCAAGACCCTGTAGCAGCCCCTAGGAACGCATTTTTCCCAATTTTTCACAGCACAGGTAATGCAGAAACAGGTAGTGGTCTCAGATTTGAGAAACAAGACTGTTTTCATGACTGTGTCACATATGTGTCACATGCAGACGTGTGCAAAAATGATTGAGGTCTCCCGTCAAGCATGCCTCAAATAATAAACCCGATTTTGATGACATCCCCTGTTGCCTCAACTTTCATATAGGAAAAATAAATTATAACTACAATGACTATATTAACCTGATTTATGTTCAGCTTCAATGAATTGTTTAAATGAATGAATGAATTCAGACACACAAGGTAGGCCTAAACCCATGCCAACTACTCGTCTCGTCATGCCAAACACGGTCCTCATCTGGTAGCTGCGCACCAAAAATTATTTTGGCTCACTTTGTCTGACTTTGAACGTCACTTTGACATTTAGTGTTTTGAGTGCAGCCGATTTTGGTAAGCTGTCTGATTCACTAAGCTTTTTAAGGGTACTACTTTTGTTACAGTTCCCTTTTAGATTCCCCGAGAACTTCTTATCTAAACAATACGGTTACTTCTCTCGTGTGTGGCAGGTTTGCGACGTCATTTTTAGCATAGTTGGTGATAGTAGCTCCAGAGATGGTTAGTCAAGGTAATCGAGTGTTCGAACCGCGTAACAGTCATGGGAGGGTGAGAGGCCCAACTAGCATTAGCCTTCCATTGACTTGCATTCATTTTCGGCTTTTTTTTTGACATCAAATAACTTTATTTCTGAAGTGTTCTGTCCCTTTATATGACCGATGTTATTTTCTAGAGAAACACAACACTGTATGACCGGCTCCATAACCTCGTAACTCATTTTATGGCCGCTTAATAAACGTTTTTCTCCAACTATGCTAAAAATGACATCGCGAACCTGCGACACATGTAGTTATGTGAGAGAGTCATCAGCACCTTGTTCCAGGAAGATATCGTGACAATTCCTTATGTGGTTTCTTATTGGACTGGTTTCATCGGTGACATCCCCTCGAAGAGTGTTTTGACCCAGCCTTTAAAATATCTTCTAATGGATAAAGTGAGAGCTTATAAACTTACATGGATATTACCCTGCTAAAAATTATTCTAAATTATTCTAAGAATGATAAAAGATCTAGATGATAAATGTTCTCTCTGTGAAGAGCCTCCTGAAACATCAGTACTCAGTAGCCTACTAACATCAGTATTTTGGTTTTGCTGCCATACTGAAAAATTCTGGTAAGATCTACTAGCATTATAATGCACCAGACATGTATTTGGCTTCCATGACTTCAACTCTGAAGAAATGTAAGATGCAATATACTTTATACACCAATACAAGTACAATAATAGCATACCACTCCTGTCTATATATCTCAGTGATATAAAGGTATACAACAACACAATTCAAACCTCAACAAACCCTAAATTTATAAAAACTTGTCCTCCTCCTGAACTGTGTTCACCTCTCTGAATGACGTCCTTTCTGTCTCTGTGTACTCTCTATTTATTTCTTGTTATTATCTGTCTATCTAATTTATTGTCTTTATGTAACAATGATTTTACTTGTTATGTCATAGTGATATAGTGTATAACAATAGTGTATAACAAACCAGTTAAGTCATAGATTGCCAAACTTCCTAATACAAGAAGAATCTAAAAATTTCATATAGTACACTTGATTCATGTTTTTGTTATGTATGGTTAAATTGTCATAGCTTAAACTCTATTGTGAGCTGAATTACTATAATGACAAATGAACAACAAATGTAGTACCAAAAACAACCTTTTTTCAGATTTTCTCCATTTATTTATTTGGGGTGTGTGTGTGTGTGTGTGTGTGTCTGTGTCTGTGTGACTGTGTGTGTCTGTGTGTGTGTCTGTGTGTGTGTGTCTGTGTGTGTGTGTGTCTGTGTGTGTGTGTCTGTGTGACTGTGTGTGTCTGTGTGTCTATATAGTCATATTTGTGAACTGCACATTTTCAATGGGTTCCCAAGAAGAGGGCCAGGTCTTTCCACTGGAAGAAAATGAAATACAATTACTTTACACTGACAACACACAATCAGTTTCAAAGTGAGTAACTGCTACATGTGGTTAGTCCTAATAGTATGTTATGCAATGAAACACTGAATCGTGTTACATGAAGCCATGTTTCTCTATTTTCTTACAGAAAGTAATCACAATTAGCAAATTTGGATATGGAGTGATTTCATAGTTAATTATGGTCCTGTAATTTGACACACAGCCTCTCTGTATACATTACATTGTTACTTGACAACCTGCAATGCTGTATCATGTTATGGTTAAAGAAGAACCACTTTTGTAGTTGAAGCAAATCAGATCACCATCTTGTTTATGAAATGTCATACTTTATTAACTTTTTAAAAACAGAAAAATGTTGTACAGCACTCACAACTGTATTGTAACAAATACTAGCATAGACTCACCATGCATGACAAGGTGTCCAAAAGACTTGAACCTGCGCCACTCCCTGTGAAAATGAATTTGCATAAGTAACATGTAATTACTTTGGGTGTCAGTTAAATGCAACTACTCAATCACTGCTAGGCAAGGCAAGGCAAATTTTCATAGCACAATTCATACACAATGGTAATTTGAAGTGCTTTACAAATGAGCAGATAAAAAATAAACAGAGAAACAGAGAAAAATAAAAAACTAAAAAGGTAGAGTGTATTAAATCAATTTAAAAAGTGTAGGAAATTAAAAGATAAAGAAAAGGCAGGGGTTTTGAGTCTAGATTTGAAACCAGCTACAGTTGGGGCACCTCTAAGGTCATCAGGAAGTTTGTTCCAGAGCTGAGCAGAATAGTAGCTGAAAGCTGCTTCACCATGTTAAGTTCTGACAGTAGGTATTACCAACAGATTACTCTCCAATGATATGAGGTGTAGTAGGTGTGTACTCCTGAAACATATTTGAGAGGCATTTTGGTTCTGCTCCATTTACCGATTTATAAACAAGCAGCAGTGCTTTAAAGTCAATTCTGTGACTTAATAGGCCAGTGTAAGGACTTAAGTGTCGGGGTAATGTGGTCAGTTCTCTGGCAGCTGAACTCCAGCAGAACTCTAGCAGTTGCAATTTGTACAAACTGAAGCTGTTTGATGGTCTTTTTAGTAAGGCCTGTGAACCACTGCAGTAGCCACCTTTGCAGGATATTAAAGCATGAATGAGTTTTTCTAAGTCTCTTCAAAGTCATGTTTTAACAAAAGGCTTCTAAGTTTGGGTATGTTTTTGAGATGGTAAATAGCTGATTAAGTTATTGTTTTCACATGGTTGTTAAGACAGATGTCACAATCAATTAAAACACAAAGGTTTTTGACTATGTCCTTCGCTTGAGGTCCTTTGGTGTCGAGATGAGGAGCAATCCTGATTATTTCAAATATGACTATATCTGTTTTGTCCTTATTTAGCAGAAGAAAATTTTAAGTTATCCAAGTGTTACACTTTGGTCAATGCATTGACAAAGTGATTCTAGTGGACCATAGTCGTTAGGTCAGAGGGCTAGCTAAATTTGTACTGACTCATAAATGACAGCTTTTGAGTAAGGGGGAACATTTTTAAGTTGTTCATATGCACAATTTATAGAACACTGCACTACTTTAGGATTAATAAAAATACATTAAAAACATTAATTGTTTAATTGTTAATTGTAATTAATTGCAATACATTTCTAAGCACTCTGTGGAGAGATCACTACTATATGACAGGAATGCACACTTGCTTTGGACTTTCACTGGGCCAACCCCAGTACCTTTGAATGGCTTGTGTAGTTGCCCTTGTGCCTGTTGTTTGCCCACCATATGCACTTTTGTACGTCGCTTTGGATAAAAGCATCTGCTAAATGAATAAATGTAAATGTAGTGTGGTGTAGTATAGTGAAGCAGTGTTGCTTTGCAGTTGCATTGTAGGTGACTTGCATACCAACCTCTGATTCTCTGTTTTCCCAATTTCCTAATTGGGAAGACTTCTAAATTGGGATGGATATTGCACATTTGTTACCAATTGTCATCATAATACCTACAGAAAAAGAAGAGGCAGTGTGATCCCACATTGGCTTGTGTCTTGTGTCCCTTCTGCATGACAGTAGAATAGAATAGAATAGAATAGAATAGAATAGAATAGAATAGAATAGAAGCCATTCATTGTCATTGTACAATAAATACAACGAAATTACTGCTGGCACTCTGTTGCATTTTCAACATCAACATTAAGACTAGACACAAGATATTCACAGCCATAAAATATAAAATTCACCATAAAAGTATAAAAGTAAGTATTTAAAAACCTAAAAATAGTTACTAAAAATATATAATTACTGAGTGTATGCAATAAATAGTCTAAAGTGCAACATGGTGCCTAGCGCATAGCAGCATAACAGCGGATCATTATGCAAGTCCACTCTTATTTAGTGTGCTGATGGCTGTGGGGAAGAAACTTTTCCTGAATCTAGTGGTTCTGGTTTTAACAGCCCTGTATCACCTGCCAGATGGCAACAGTTCAAAGAAATGATGACCAGGGTGGGAGGGGTCTTTGAGTATGGTTTTTGCTCTGCTGATGTATCTCAAGGTGGCGAGTTCTTCCAGGGAGTGCAGGGGACAGCCAGTGATCTTTTCCGCAGATTTGATAACTCTCTGCAGGGCCTTTTTGTCTGCAGCTGTGTATCCTGCATACCACACAGAGATGCAGTATGTGATGACACTCTCTATGGTTGCCCGATAGAATGCCACCAGCAGCTTCCTCTCCACATTGCTCCTCCTAAGCACCCTGAGGAAGTAGAGTCGCTGTTGGGCCCTTTTAACCATTGTGGTGATGTTAGGTGACCAGGAGAGGTCCTCAGAAACATGGACTCCCAGGAATTTAAAGGTCTTTACTCTCTCCACTCTTTCTCCATTGATGAGGAGGGGTAGAGGGTCTGAATTTTGTTTCTTCCTGAAGTCAAATATTATTTCCTTTGTTTTAGTGGTGTTAAGTGTCAGATTATTGGCTGAACACCATGTTGTCAGTCTCTGTACCTCGCCTCTGTACGCTGTTTCATCCCCCTCTGAGATGAGCCCAACAATGGTTGTATCGTCCACAAATTTAATGATGGAGTTTGACGAATGGGCAGGTGAGCAATCATAAGTGTACAGAGAGTACAAAAGAGGGCTCAGCACACAGCCCTGAAGGGAGCCGGTGCTGAGAATGGAAGAGGAAATGTAGGGTCCAATTTTAACTCTCTGTGGGCGCTCAGTGAGAAATTGCTTAATCCAGGAACAGATGGAGGAGAAGAGGCCCAGGTCTATCAGTTTGCCAACCAAGATGTCCGGTATGACTGTGTTGAACGCAGAGCTAAAATCAATAAAAAGCATCCTCACGTAGCTTTTCTGGTTTTCCAGATGACTCAGCGCGGTGTGAACCGTGATAGCTACAGCATCCTCCGTTGACCTGTTTGGTCTGTAGGCAAACTGATATGGATCGAATGAGGGCGGGAGGCTAGCTCTTATGTGGTGTAGGATGAGTTTCTCTAAACACTTTGTTATTACAGGGGTGAGCGCGACAGGTCTGTAGTCATTCAAGTCCTCGGAGGCAGCCTTTTTGGCGACCGGGATGATGGTAGCTGACTTCAAGCAAGATGGAATGGCAGCTTGAGCCAGTGAGATATTAAAGATCCTTGTAAAGACCCCAGCTAGTTGGTCAGCACAAGTCTGGAGTACTTTACTGGGTACTCCGTCTGGACCTGCCGCCTTCTTTGGATTGACCGACCTCAGCACACGCTTCACTTCGTGCTCTTCCAGTACAAGTGGGGGAGTGTTAGCTTTGGGAGGAGGTACATGAGGAGAGGTAGCTGCCATGTTAACCTCAAACCTGGCGAAGAAGCGGTTAAGCTCCTCAGCCAGTGCCCCATCTGTCATCACAGTGCTGTTTCTGCCCCCTTTGTAGTTTGTTATTTGCTGTACCCCCTGCCACACTCTCTGTGGATCATGGTGTGTTAAATGGTCCTCAATTTTCTTTTTATAGGCCTCCTTGATGCCTTTCTTCAGAGCGGCCCTGGCAACACTGTACTGTGCTTTGTCGCCTGATTTGAAGGCATTGTTACGGCTCTTCAACAACTTTTTTACCTCACGTGTCATCCATGCTTTCTGGTTAGGAAACCTACAGATGCGCTTCTTTACTGTCACATTGTCTGCACAAAATTTGATATAACACAGTACAGTCTCTGTACAGTCCTCCTGGTCACCCTGATTGAGCAGATTCCAGAAAGTGTTATCAAAACAGTCCTGGAGCTGGGATAATGCACCCTCAGGCCAGGTTGTAACAGTTGTAGTAACTGGCTTTGTTGTTCTTCTGAGGGGGGTGTACGCAGGGAACAGAAATAATGACAGGTGGTCTGACTGGCCCAGATGGGAGAGGGAAACAGTCCTATAGGCATGTTGGATGTTAGAATATACATGATCCAAGGTGTTTTCTCCTCTCGTAGCACAGTTTACATGCTGGTAAAAACCGGGGAGAACAGTCTTTAAGCATGCTTGATTAAAGTCCTCTGCTACTATATGTACACCGTCAGGGTGAGCTCTCTGCTGTTTATTTATAATGGTTAATAAATGTGTGAGAGCAATGCTAACATTAGCGCTCGGGGGGATGTAAACAGCAGTGACAGTCACTACACTCAACTCACAGGGTAAGTGGAAGGGTCTACATACCACCGTGAGGGCCTCCAGATCAGGGCAGCAGTGTCGGGCAACAATCCTGCTGTTAGCACACCAGGCATTGTGAACGTAAATACAGAGCCCTCCTCCTTTGCTCTTACCCGACTCGCTGCTTCTGTCCTGCCGGTGGCAAATGCGGTCTGCTAGCTGTACTGCAGCCTCGGGGATGAGTGGATGAAGCCAGCTTTCCGTAATTATCATAACACAGCAGGTCCGGATCCAGTGGTTGGAAGTGATCTGTAACTCCAATTCGTCCATCTTGTTTGTGATGGATCTGGCATCGCGAGGAAGATGCTCAGGAGTGGAGATTTAAAAGGTTGTTTCCTTAGCTTAACCCGTAAGCCTGCCTGGCATCCCCGCTTCTGCTTACGCTCCCGCCTCCGTCTCTGCTGTCTGTTGGGCCAGCTAACAATCCACGGTGACTCCGGCGGTCTTGCAATATCCAGTGGAATATTGTGAGTGCTTTGATAACCGATCGAAACACGCAGACTATACTGTGATCCGATGTCGATTAACTGTTGTCGATTGTACACGTAATTCGCTCCAGCCATCCAATTGGCTCAGTCCACTTCAGCAGGATAGTGCCTGTATCTCAAGTCACTCCATTATAGCTAATTACTGCTATTGGAAAAAAGTGAACAAAAAGTATACACACCTCTTGATAACCTCCTCTTCTTTCCAAATATGTTCAATTGCTGGACCTACAAGTAAGCATGACAATGGGATTTCATGTCAATCAACAATGAGGAACACATTTTGTTGACCAGCTAGACAACACTAATATCCTTAAAGTCTTTCTTAATCACTTTATGTTTACAACCACACCTAATTTACAACATATGATCTTCATGATCAGTAGGCACTACTATTCTAACATTAGGGGACAGGGATTTTTTTTAATTGCCCTGTTCAACACCACTTAAAGCACTGTTGGGTATATTAAGACAGCTCATTCACATCACATGATGTCATAGTGATGATTCCTACCATTGCAGCTGCAGCCTCCTCCTCTCCTCTCTCTGGGGCTACAACCCCCTCCTCTCCTCTCTCTGGGGCTGCAGCCCCCTCCTCTCCTCTCTCTGGAGCTACAGCCCCCTCCTCTCCTCTCTGGAGCTACAGCCCCCTCCTCTCCTCTCTCTTGTTGAAAGAAATAAAAATGATGTAAAGTCCACAGTTAGCTAGCCAGACAGATCTACATACACAGTATTTGGTAGCTGTGGTATCAGTGGCAAACTATCCTTCGATGTGTTCCAATACACAGAACTTAGTTGAGCACCTAATCAGCAGTTACCCAATACACAAGTAGTATACATTAAATAATAAAAGTACATTTCATTGTACAAAAAGTATATATTGTTACCTTCTTCTCTCTTCCTCTTTCTCCTTTCTCCCTGCCTGCTACCCTCTCCAGGTGGAGTCCATCCTATCATATTGATAATGAATATAAAAGAGGTACATGAGTGACAGTTCAGCCAGCATCAACACAAGTTCATGACAACAGCCTACTTTTATGTAAAGGTAGGATATGCAGACAAATAAATGTTGGACAACCAACTGATAAAAACATACCTTCCAATAGTGCCCTGTATAGTATTTCAATTCTATCTAGAACTGCCTTGGCCTGGTCAGGGAGGTCGTAGGGGCAGAGGCATTCTGCCCTCCATGCCTCCCTCTTTTTATCATACTTCCCGAGCAGAAGTAGGGGTCGAAGACCTAGCACCTTAAGTTTTTCCACGTGAAAGAGTTCCAATGAGTTGTTTCATAGTATAATGAAAAAAATGTTTTGGAGGGGTCAGAGCTCATATTGATAATCTTTAAAGTTGAAAAATGACATATGTTGTAGCTGACATAACACAGGGACGACCTACACACATACACTCACACCCCTGCAGACTGGGGAGGTTTAACTTCCGTTCACTATTGGTGTGAAAGGGGTAACCAGCATTGTTTGCCATGGCTCTGCAACTCAACTATCAACCATGGGCAGACATGGGTCAAACGTGGGTTAGGTCAAAGGGTGCCTGGTTACACTATATCCTAGTTAATTGGCTAATAGGGCTGAAATAAAATGGGTTGTCATGTTTTGTTACAGCATAGTTCTCTTTATGATGTTATAACTTATTTTTTTCAGGGCTTACCATCTTCATAGCAACCCAGTTAAGTAAACCATTGCAATTAGCTAACTATTAACTATAACCTATTTTGGCCTGATTTGAGAATGATGTGTATGGCATGGTGCTGTTTTTGAACAGTGTGTAAGGCTTAACATGCATAATTTGACCTGTGTTGCTAGTGTAGCTTGAATTCATCCAGGATGGGTGGCATCCCTAGTTGTTTTGTTACAGGAATCGTGTAAAATGTGGAGTGCTGTGGGTCACAACCAACAAGACTGAACATTTGTGCAAAGCAAAAAACTGAAACCTGTAATGGTATATATATATATATATATATATATATATATATATATATATATATATATATATATATATATATATATATATATATATATACTGTACACACACACACACCCACATACATACACACACACACACTATGTATATATACATTTTTTCTGGTTATAATGTCATGTCTATTGCATGTCTCCTAGGACAACCGTAGCTTACCACGACTTGAGTGTCATCTCAAATATGGGACGTTCCTGTTTCAGCGGATGTTCTTAGCCCATGACTTGCTCTTGGTCTTGAAGGCCTCGAGCCGTTTAGTGGCACGGGCCTTGTATGGCTGGCCCGTGCCACAGGATGGGCAAGTTTTTGGCCCAACATTAAATTTTTTGCTGCATGAGCTGCAGGTCCGTAGGGTGGACATTTTTTCTGTAACAGGACAGATTCACAAAAAGTATTACATAGAATACCTAGTCATGTAATGACTACATAACATACTTTACCTTCCATATTATGAGGATTAATCCTTTATTTGACTTCATAGAACAAGATCTTGAAAGAGGTGGAAGGAAAGGTTTGAACATTTTCAATGTATGCTATATGAAGTTAATAAACGATTGACAAGGGTAGCTGACATATGTAACAGACGGGACCACGTCTGCCTAGTAGGGGTGGTAAATGGCTAAAATCTCTGGATGGATGGAGTGCAAAAGGATCTGTGTCCCTGCCCCCAAACCAATTTGCCTCGTACCCTGCCCTGCCGAACTGTATGGGTGGAATAGCTGGGGCTTCAGGATTTGTCTGAGTCACGGTGTTGCCCTGAAGTATGTGGTCTGGGTCTAACAGAAAAGGTGATGTGCATGTGACTTACCCAGGACTCCCCTCACTAAAACACCCTGCAGTCAGAGTGAGACACCCCTACTCCAGAGAAGTTAGTCTCTCTCTCTCTCCTTTTAAAAGAGTAAACTCAGTCTTCTAAACTGGTATGAACTTTAACACAGTATTTAATTTATTTGCAGAAATACTTAGAATTTCCCTTTTTTCAGCTGTTAACTTAGGTTTCTATTGGCCTACACATCAAATGGTTGGTAACACACACCCCCACAAAAAAAACTAGTTTACCTACACAACAGTTTCATTCATGAAAACAAAAACATACAAAAGAAAATGCCTGGAGTGCTCAATTGGTTCAAACTAGAATAAAAAAACGGCAGATTATGTACCTCAATGCTTCTACATCAAATAAAAAAAAAGAGTTTGCATGCTTGCTTAGCCTTCAAAAACCTCTCCTGTTTTAAAACTTCAACTTATCCCTAACATCAATAACCTTGTTGCCCAGTATGTAAATGTTTGTAAAACCAACAATCAAAACACGCATTCAACCAGTCCTACAATTCTAGTACTCTACACAGATCGAAAAGCTGCTTACAATAACTCGCACAAACGCTACAACATTAACATTGCGTGCATCCGTCCGTCACGTCTTAAATGATGAAAAGAGTTCCTCTCAGTTCTGGCATTCAGCTCAATTAGAGATCGTAAAGTTCTCGGTCCATGTGGCAAAAAACAGCAATTCTTAGAATAACGCAAAAAAAAATCCAAACCGTATTGCGACTGTTAGATGCGCGGAAGTCCTTCCCCAAAAGGTTTGTTTATCATTCAAAATGTCTGTTGACCTTAGTCTAAATGTCACCTGAATTTTCCTTGTGAATCGCGGAGGCCGTCAAGGCGTCTCTGGTTGGCAGGGAAAAGCTGACCTGGTCCTGAAGCAGCAGGGAAAACCTAATGCAGTAGCGCCCATAACATGGCCGATCCCGTCTCCACTCTCCGTCTACTCGAAACACACCGTCCGTATCTCCCGTCCACCTAACCGCTAGCTTAGTTTTACTCCAGCGAATTCACTTGAAAACTTTAGAGGCACGTAACTAATCTTCTAACTCTCGTAAGCCTAAAACACTTAACTACCCATACAAACTGAACATTCACTCATCTGCCATTCTTCTCTCTCTCTTGCTGATGCAATCGTTCGCCCTTCTCCCGTCTTGTCGAACAGTGATTGGCTGTTACTAAATCACTTCCCTTCGGTCTAATCCGTCACACATAGGTATTTCTATATATTTCTGTTTCTGTTATTTTGCCTACCCTCATTGATAAAAATTGACAAAATAACAGAAACAGCTCTTATGGCGCTTTCCCACCGCATGGTACCAGCTCAACTCGACTCGACAAGTATAATGCAATACAAATCAACAGCACCACAGATTACATCCTCCAAAATGAATTGAATAAACACCTCTCTGAAACAGATTCAACAAAAACTGAACATTATAACTTTCATGAACGTAGGATCTATAGCAGAACTGTTGTATTAGACTGCATTAGTTTTAGCTAAGTGTGCCTAATACACTGAACCCATTCTATACCGCATTCATCTGCGGATTAAATTCGATTACAAATGCCTGTCTGAGAGATGTCAGTGTTAGCTAGCTAGCTAGCTATCGCTAACAATGTTCCAATGTCAAATTACACTACTACAACAGCGTTATTTAAAGATCCATGTAAATTAGCTAAATTATACGTGATGTATCTTGAATTGGCAATATTGGCTACTGTCACAGTATTTAATTTTAAGTCGGCTTTCTTAGTGTGATTTGCTAGCTAGCTAAATTAGAGCAGCAAGCTAGCAAAGGTTAACGTTAATGTTATGGGTGGTTAGCCTCGTCTTTCTGGAGCTTAACAAAACCAGATAAACCACAAAAAATGAATGAAGGATGGTAGAGGCTAGTCATATGTCATATTAAACTTGTCAGTGTTGCTAATTTACGATTTGTTAATATAATAACACAGGCTAAACTCCTGCTTACTATCATTACAATCGGCTAACCCTCTCACCCTATATTTCCCAGGATTACTCGTGTGGTCCTGTCTGAAAGCAGGGCAGTAATTGGATTCTTCGTCTTACTCCGTACCTGCTCAGTGCTTTTCGTTTCAACAGGGTGTGTTGTCGGTAAGATGTTGGTCGTAAAATGACACGCCATCTCTTCACAATTTAAGTCTATGGGGACTAAATGGCGTTAAATAACACGCTTAAAATGCGTAGACATGACACGCGAAATGTCCTTAAAAGTGGCGTGCTATTTATACGCCATCCCATGATATCACGTTGAAATGGGAGATACACCCCGGAGTTGCCTTCATTGGATAGATTTTCCAACTGAGTAAACATTAAATGAAAAAAAAAGAAATTAAATGAAAAAAAAAAAATTCAATATAATCCCTTCAGTTATCTAAATATTTTTAAAATGTAACTGCAATTTGATTATCATGAATTTAAATGGTAACTGTAACAGAATAGTTACTCATATTTTGTATTTTAAATACGTAACGCCGTTACATGTATTCCGTTACTCCCCAGCCCTGGCCCTCATTAACACCCCACCACCACCACCAAACTTCATGAAGCGCACCTTCCTTCCTCCCATACTTTTACAACCACCAGGCGCCACTGCTCTACACAAACACAAACATGATGTAACTAAAACTACAGCCTCTGTACAGGTGTGTGTTCATGCATTTCCTCTGCATGCAACTAGTACACTACTCTTGGATAAGCAGCAGCTAGGCTGCCTACTGCTTAGGGGGCTGCCACCTTTTACCACTGCACATGCGCGAAAAGACTAATAATGGGACGCGGCTCTATCCGCGAATGTGTGAGGCCCTAAATGTGCACCGTTCTCAGTACATTGCACCACACGCACGCAGAGGAATTGATGATACTAGCCCACTGGGCTGATGGTTGAATAATTGTTTCATCTGCTCTTTGCTCCGCAACAGTGTAGTCCAGTGTTTCTCAATCATGCTCCTGGAGGCTGTAAGGAAAAAACAAGGCGCAATTCCGATCTTCGCAGAAAAGACTTCTTTATTTACAGGAACGGCAGTTGTCAGAAATACGTGAAAACGCACTCTGGGTTCAGCGGAGTCAATCTGACCATGAGGGTCCACTGAAGACATTCTTTATACAGATGCCGCGCTTTGATCAGGATAGACAATAATCAAATAACTATCAATAAGGGTGGGAATACATGTGGTGAAATACCGGGGGTTTGGTAATGAGATTATTTCGTCTTTGATTAGGATAGACAATGGAGTACCGGTGGTGAACTACCGGAGGTCTGGTAAGTAGATTGTCTTCCCTAGCAAGAACAGTTCTCAATCACCCATCGCTGGTTCCTTTAGGAAGTATCAATTGTCGCAGCAGCTAGCTGCTGCCAAAGTGATAGTTGAAGTCTGTGAGCAGGACTGTGGTTACAATAAGGCCATCTAGACAAATGAATACAGGTATTAGCATACCTTAAGTGAGAGGATCTGTGCTATCTTATGCTGCACTGAGCGAGCTGGTTTAGGGATCTGGACCAAAATCTTACAAGGCCCACTGTCCTGCACGTTTTCCATCTTTCCCTGCTCTACCTACCTGACTGAACTCATCAGTGGCACTTTTGATTAGCTGAGCACACCTTATTTAATCAAGAGCATGTTAATCACACTAATCAGGTGTGTTTGGAGCAAGGATAGATAGAAGATATGCAGGACAGTGGGCCTCCAGGAGTAGGACTGAGAAACACTGGTGTAGTCTACTTTAAAAACAATGCACAATGCTAACGCCTTGTCTTCCACAAATACACACTTTGTTCGGGTACAAATAACAGACGCATCATTTTTACAGTGCTCATATAATATACATTTAACAAGGATGCATATCAACCCCATTTCTCTATGGACAATTTGTCACAACAACACAACAATCTGTCCTCAGGAGTTTGATGGCCGCAGTTCTTCACCCCACAGGAACTGGTGCAGCATCAAAGTGGGGGAGGTCCCCACAACTTTTATATTGTCAACAGTCGTTGGCCCTGTTGGAGTTCCTGTTGGTGGACAATGGATACGGACAGGTCAGAGGGAAAATGGTGACCTGGGGGCTGTCCTGTGCCTTGGGTTACCTGTGGGGGTGCTGCTGATAAGGGGGAGCAGCAAAACAGGTTTGGGCAGGTTTGAACTGTTCTGTGAACAAAGGTCTTTGAGAGGTGGGGGTGATGTGCACAAACTGAGATTGACAGAAGGATGTGGCCCTTTTTAACAGTGTACTCTTTGCTACATGCATGTAGGCTATTGCCAACAGCATAGGAGTGCAACTTTTGGTAGTTTTCTCACTGATTGACAGGTACCACAAATCTATACTGTGTTTTCAATATCATTGTCAAGACGAGTCCACCACACATTGCTTCTAGCTGGAGCATTTGGTGCCATTTGGTGCAAAGTTGGCCTAATTTTGCCAAATAGTATGCAGGAAATAGCCCTTGCATGACAAAAGTCCATTTAAACTGTTCATGAATGGTCCTAGTCCAGTGTTGTGTTGCAACATACCATCAAGGTAAAGATATTGGGGAATTGTTAACACCCTCTTCTGAATGTCTGTGGGGGGCACATGATCTAAATACAAATGACACTGCTATCTAATTAAATGTTCTACATGCACTTTTTTTAAACAACTTTCACTTTCTGACTGTACCGTTAGTCACAGTCCTTTATCTCCACTAAAGCAGCACAGCCAGCAAAAATGGAAAAATTTTAGCATGTTTATCTCGCATTTTTTAAAGTTGTTATTAATCCAACATCTTTATATGGTGACTTGTGAAAGCATGCCACAAAAGACTGTGTTAGGATTAGGGGTTAATTTGGGCCAAGGCTGTCCGGGGCTCAGTCCCAGCACATAGGCTTATGCTCTTCTATGTCATCAGGGGACGCTTAGCCTCGCACATCTTCAACAATGTATATATTTTTACACTTTTCTCATTCTTAATAATTCAAACAATGACTAAAACACATTTTCTTCATAGCTGTAGAGAACATAAATGAGGTGATGTAAGAACTTTCACAGGGTTTCCCTTTTTTCTGTCAATGGGTTTCCTTAACCCTTTCGCACGTAACTTATTTTATGCTGTGTAGCGCGCGTGTTACGTTACATGGTTCGTTATGTTTTCATTAGCGTTATTAAGCTTCTCATAGTTGTCACCGCCGCGTTTGCTATATTTTTTAATGTTAAATCGCTGTTTCCTCAAAGCTAAAATTAGCTAGAATTTTTCTAATCTAGTGTTCTAGTAATCTAGTAATCCCCCCGGTTTTACTGTACACGCTAAACAGCTAATCACACCGATGTGACCATACACGTGAAAGGGTTAAAAGTTACGTAGCAGATCGGTGACCTCAGTCACTTCTCAGTCAGTCAGACAGCACAGATGGCAGAGTGATAGGTAGATAGCAAGGGAGAAAAATAGGTCAGAAAGTGACACATTTAATAACAGAATGAAAATTGCTTAGATATTCTGCTTAAACAATGTTTCGACTTTACTAAATTATAGTTTAACGTTAACGTGAGATTGTGTGCGGCAGGTTGCTCACTAATGTTCATTAAAATCGTTGGACCTCCTCTTGGCACCACACAAAATATGTCAGGAAGTGGGGAGCTACCACAAGGTCTTGCAGACCATTTAGCGTGTAGACAAAGATGCACTACCACACAGGTTTCCCCATATCAGCCCATCTGGGATCTGATGAACTAACTGGTCTTACTGATACTTTTACAGTAAGATGTTGTGCACAAAGTTTTTAGAAAGTCATGGAATTAGATTGTCTTCTCTGTGATGGAATTAACTGTAGTATTATCCTACCATTTCCACTGTGTGTATTGATGTGGAAGTTAATCTAACTAGTTGAGATAATGTGTCTTCGGTGAGTACACATGTAGTTGCTTCTCCATTTTTTCATTTTTCTATCTAATGGTTAACAAGATTGCAATGAAATGGACAAGCTCACAGGGCGTGTGGAGATCGCAGTTGTATTGTGAGTGCTATTTCTCTATTTTATTCCTGTGTGCTAACTAGCACTTCTCAGCACTCTAACCAGTGCATTGTAACCACGAGTTTCAGCCGGCTGTGCGAGTTTTGGGGCAATCAGGGAGCGTGACCGAGTTCACGCCCCCAAAACAAACCTTTTGTGTTGCTAATCTCAGAGGGCATACTCACCTTGCAATCAGAGTTGATGCGTGAACAGCCGCGTCTAATTAAGGTCATGCTTATCACTAGGGCTTGTTGCTGAAGCGTCAGCCCGTGTGTTCAGCCCTCCTTGTGTTAAGACCTACTTGGAAAAGACCAGCAAGTCTACCTGTGGGAGAGTCCACTGAGCAAGGCCACCAAAAAGGCAATCTGTCCTAATTGCCCTGGGCGCAAAAAAATCTAACCTAGGCACCTCAACCTCAACCTATGTGCCTCCTGCCCATTCCCGTTATCTCTGGCAACTGCAAAGCATACTATCGTGCTAAAAGGCAAAGATATCTGGCTAACCTCCGGCTACTGCAAAAATCCTCACCCACAGTTGCCACCTTCTCTGTTGGGTTGTGGAACTGCCAATCTGCAGTTAACAAAGCTGACTTCATTACGGCATATGCCAATCAACTGTCTCTTGAGATACTTGTGCTAACTGAGACTTGGATCAAACCTGAAAACACTGCTACGCCGGCTGCGCTACCCACTAACTACTCAGTCTCCCATACCTCCTGTCCATCTGGACGAGGAGGTGGGACAGGCATTCTAATTTCCAGCAAATGGAAATTCACACAACTGTTGCCTCCCACCAAATATGCCTCCTTTGAGTACCATGCTGTGAAAGTTATAGCTCTGGTCCAAGTCTCTGTGGTTGTCATTTACCGTCCACCAGGACAATTAGGCGATTTTGTGGTTGAGCTAGACACACTGTTATCCTCCATTCCTCAACATGACTCTCCACTAATCGTCCTAGGCAACATGAACATCCACTTAGACAATCCTAACTCTGCTGACTTCCTGTCCCTAATATCCGCTTTCGATCTAAACGGGTTTGCAGCCCTCCGCTCCAACCCGCCTCATCCATGGCAAAGTGATACCCTCCGTTTGTTACGTTCTGACCTCAGGTGTGCTGAGAGAAGATGGCGAAAAACCAGAGATCGCACTGATCTCAAAGGTTATCAAACTCTCCTACTCTCCTTCTCAACTAACATCTCTGCTGCCAAAAAGGCTTACTACAATGACAACATAAGCAATACCACTGACTCTCAGAAACTATTTTCCACTTTCAAAACACTACTATGTCCACCTCCCCCTCCACCTGACACAACCCTGTCAGCAAACAACTTTGCTTCTTTTTTTACTGAAAAGGTGGCAGCCATAAGCAGGCAATTCTCTGAGCCTCTCAGAGATAATCAGTCTCCCCCGGTTAAGGGCACAGTACATTCAAACAATCCAAAATGAAGCAGCCCTACTACATGTCCTCCTCTGTCTTCCCCGGAAAATGGCGTAACACACTCAAAGCCTTCATGTAGCAGTCCTACTACATTCCCAGGCAACAGCACTTCATATGTGTGTGGCAGTCCTACTACATTTCCTCTGTCTCCCTCGGTCAATGGCGCATCTTTGTTCACCCCTCTCACCGAGAGCGAGGTATCTAAACTCCTGACTTGTAACCGTCCTACTACATGTCCACTGGACCCTATTCCTACCAAACTCCTCCAGACCATCTCTCCCTCAATTGTGGCAGCATTCACTCATGTGATGAATGCTTCATTTGCCTCAGGAGCGTTCCCAACTCCTTTCAAACAGGCTAGAGTAACACCTCTAATCAAAAAGCCTTCTCTCAACCCTGCTCAAGCTGAGAATTATCGGCTGGTCTCGTTACTTCCATTCCTATCCAAGGTTATTGAAAGGGCGGTATTTAAACAAGTCTCAGAATTCCTCTCTAGGAGTGACCTCCTTGACTCAAACCAATCCGGTTTCAAAAGTGGACAATCCACTGAAACAGCTCTGTTGTCTGTGACAGAAGCTCTAAGAGCAGCTAGAGCTGCGGCTCAGTCCTTGGTCCTCATCCTACTTGACCTATCAGCTGCCTTTGATATGGTTCACCACAACATTCTGCTATTGGTACTGTCAGAAATGGGCATCTCAGGCAAAGCATTGTCTTGGTTTGAATCATACCTCACTGGGTGCTCATTTAATGTGTCACGGCAAGGACAGACGTCCTCATCCCATCGCCTCTCTGCAGGGGTACCTCAAGGCTCGGTGCTGGGGCCCCTCCTCTTTTCAATATATACTACCTCTCTGGACCCGGTTATCCCCTCACATGGCTTCTCATATCACTGCTACACAGACGATACCCAGCTATATCTGTCGTTCCCGCCTGATGACTGCAGTTTCGCCGCGGATCACGGATTGTCTTGCAGACATGTCCTTATGGATGAAGGCACGCCACCTTCAGCTACACCTCTCAAAGAGTGAACTCTTGGTCATCCCAGCCAAGCCATCCATGCATCACAGCATCAATTTAAAGCTTGCCTCAAATACTCTCAAGCCTTCTAAGGTTGCAAGAAACCTGGATGTCATGATTGATGACCATGTTGCCTCAGTCTCTCGGTCATGCCGCTTTCCACTATACAATATCCGCAAAATCCGTCCCTACCTGACTCAATATGCTACCCAGCTTCTGGTACAGGCCATGGTTATCTCCCGCCTTGACTATTGCAATGCCCTCCTAGCTGGCCTCCCAGCATGTGCGGTGAAGCCACTACAAAAGGTTCAGAACGTGGCGGCACATCTGGTTTTCGATCGGCCCAAAAGGGCCTATGTCACCCCATTGCTCATTGAGCTCCATTGGCTACCCATGGCTGCCCGCATCAAATTCAAGTCTCTCATGCTTGCCTACACAGTGACCTCTGGGTTTGCTCCGACACACCTGAGCTCAATCATACAGACTTACTCTCCTTCTCGGCCGTTACGTTCCTCCCAGGAACGTCGTCTAGCATTGCCATCCCTACACACAAGGCAATCTCAGTCCAAACTATTCTCATATGTAGTTCCCCGCTGGTGTAATGAGCTACCTTATGCTATCAGAGCAGGGGCATCCCTCTCTATCTTCAAGAACCTCTTGAAGACCCAGCTCTTCCGAGAGCACCTCCTCTCCTAACACTTCTAACAACTCTAACACAGTTCCATCTCCGCACACTTTTTGCCTCGCATTTCTTTCTCCTGTCACTACTTGTTTGTCTCCTCTGCCTGTCTATCCTTGTGTTTTCACCTTGTCTACCTTTGTTTTCTACTTTCCTTGACTTATTTAGTTGAGTTTAGTTGTTTAGGTTGCACTTAAAGCTTACTCCAAGGTCTCCTACACTACTGTAGCTTGCTTGCTGTTCCTCACTTGTAAGTCGCTTTGGATAAAACTGTCTGCCAAATGACCTAAATGTAATGTAATGTAATGCTTGAAATTTTATGGGACTTTGAAAAGTCATGGAAAGGTTTGGAAATCTGAAAAGGTGTTGGCAGCCTGTGTGTAACTGTTATCATTATTTGTTTCCAAGATTTACCTAATTTGTTTACCAATTAAGAATTTATCTAAATTGCATTCGTCATTTATTTTGTTTAATACAAGTGATACTTTTATTTTGAAAGCTCAGTTGCGCGCAAGGCCTGTTGGGCTGTTTTCGCGAGTAAGATTTTAGAAGAGAATCGTCGTCAATCAGCAAGAAGGGCTATTGCAGATTCACGGAGAAGGTTATGCTGGTTTCAACAGATTTCTCCAAGATGTAAATAGATTTAAAGAAGATTTAAGTTTATTCCCTTTCCAGCATGCAGCCAACGAGTTTTCACGGTGGATTTGGAGAAGCCTTCAAATAAACCAGTAGCAAGAAAGCCACTTGTGACTGCCTGTGCTTCGAGGGAATTACACTGTGTATATTGTAATATTGTAAGATGTAAATCAGGGGTCTCCAAACTTTTTTCATCTGAGAGCTACATTGAAAAAATGAAAGTGGCGGAGAGCTACTCGTGTCTTATATTACTCACACTTATTCACATAACGTATTAAAACACTAACATTAACCAGCTGAATTAAGCTACTTTTTGTATATACTTGTGTCAAATGTCAATATCCAAAGCTCACGTTTTGGATCAAAAGTATCTTAAATTCACATCAAATGTACATTCTGTGTCCATATGTTTTAAATTTCAATGTGTCAGGCTCGCTGTAGCAAAAAGCGAGAGCAGTCACCCCACCAGGTCTTGAACCCGAGTTTACAGGATACCGCACTGCAGCTTTGACCGCAACGCCAAAGAGCCAGGCTAGTTGGTATGTCAGCCAGAGCGCATACTCAACCACAGTGACAGCACTCAATATATAATATATAACACAATATATCAAAACATCTTAAATTCACGTCAAAGTCATAGAAAACATTACTATGTGTTTATGATGTGAGATGTGAGACAAATTTGGTGATCATTGGCCGCTATTTTGGAACATTAAGCCACATAAGCCTTTTCCTTATAATGAGCGTCAATGGAGAAGAAAACGCTTAATGTAAGATAACGTCAATACTCACAGGATTTCGGTTTTGATTTTTTGACAGGTGAAAGTGTTTATGACAAGACATGTCCGAGAGAAATTTGGTGATCATTGATCGCTGTTTTGGAACATTAAGCCACGTTAAGCCTTTTCACGTTAATTGCTTTAGGATGTCCCAGAAGTGGCGCTGAACGTTGCATCTTTTACCGACTGAAACGCTGGTACCGCAGATGAGGCACACACACTTGTCATTCACATTCGTGGAAAGAAAACTCAGGTTCCCATTCCTCATGGAAATAGCATGTTTTTTTTGGCCTGGCCACTTTCTTTGTTCATCATAAATCTGGCTATTTTATAAGCTAAACTGGCTTGCTAACACCACCGAACTCCTTGCTTTAGCTCAGTAGCTGCCTTACTAGCTAGCCTACAGGGTAACTGACGTGACCACGTGTTGGCAAACTTGACAGTAGTGTGGTGGAAAATTTTTGACTAAGTGTATACCCCATATGTAAATTATAAGCATTGCCACTTTCACCCCACCAGAGAAAAGCGGAGCTTGACGTGATACGATTAAGCTTGTTACATGGTGGAGATAAATTATTGCCAGCAAACATCATAAGCATTTCTAGCAGATGTCAGTGTATTACTATTATCGCTTGAAGACTACAAGCATTGCCGAGTGTTGATGTCAGGTTTTGATTTTACCCACTTTAACCACAGTATTGACATATTTTAAGACAGTATTGACATATTAACTGAAGTTATTGATATATCAGCCATTTACTTTATCTTTACTGTACATGTGGAGGTCTGGAAGTGTATAAGGAAACCAGACAATTTAAAATGTTATTGTTTAAATAAACAATATGTATTTAATTATACTTTGTATGCATGTGAGCAGAAACTAAAGGGGGGGGGGGGTTATGCAACTGTGAGATATCTGCATACCGTAAGTTACACAGGGAGGCCTGTTGGTGGGACTGTTAATGAGAGTTGGACACTGTCTGAGCATTGCCCAGGAGATGGACCTTGAGTGTAAGATGAAAGAATTGAACTCGGTGTAACGGAGCTGCTAGCCCGTTACGGAATGTGTCGATAATTGGGACAATAAAGAAAGAACGCCATATATGAATAACCTACCCATTTATTGATATAAAAACAGTTCGCAGAATTACGGCGCAAGTTTGCTAGTTTGCAACTGAGCGCACCGCGCACGTTTAAAAACAAAGTTTTAAACTTCTGTTAAGTGGCACTGTTACAGTTAGGGTGGCCAACTAGCAGGGCAGTGAAGCTACGCGCTATTTAAAAACATAGCTAAACAGTTTTAACTTTGTTTTAAATGTTTTATGATATCGTGTGAGCGTGCTAGCAAGCAAACGCCTTACCGCGTATCTGTTTAAGTTTCAGACCACGTCCACTGTTTCCGGGTCGTCGGGGAGCAAAAGGGTGGTACAGTGAGCTGGGACTGTATTTATAATTTAATGTACAGCGGTGGTATAGCCCAGTTAACGCGGGTTTATTTATAAGTTTATTTTCTGAACATGGGAAAATAAGAAGAGCTGGGAAATGTATGATGATTGTAATGCCATTTGTATTGTCAATTATTTCTGTGATTTGTTAACAGATTACCAATTTTGGAATGAAACACGGTAATATTGTTTGGATCATCCCAGCCAGCAAGGAGGGGATAAAAGGCAATCTGTGGCCTCACTTGAGGGTTGGTTGGTTGGTTGGTGGAGTGGAGGATAGTAAAGACTGGTCTGAGTCTGAACGTGCATAGTTAGTGGGAATTATTGAAAACCCCTATAAATAGTTTTGTTTACCTGTTTGTTATTTTATCTATTTATTTTTTTTTTTTGTCTCTTGTTACATTTTTGTTGCTTAAGTTCTGTTTTTGTTTATTTTGGTACTTTATTGTCACCGGCACTGTACATAGCTGTCACCTTCACCTGCACGCCTGGGACCCAATAAACACCCCCTTGCCACTTCAGTTGTTGTTCGACTCCATTTTGGAATCTTTTGCCTGGCTGCTGCGGTCAACCCGTCACATTTGGTGTCAGAGTGGGATCATTGCCTCTGTGGAGCCACAACAAAGCACGATGCCTCCCAAGACAAGGCAAGACCGGGCTGAAGAGCTGGTGCTGGGTGCAGAGGCGGCAAGTTCAACAGGGGACCAAGCAGCTAGAGGAGAGGTGAGCAGTACAGAGGGACTGGTGGCAGAGCTGACGGGCTTGGTGAAAGTTCTCCTCCAGAACCAAGCCTCAAGGGATGAGCGCATGGAGAAGGAGGCGGTGCGTCAAGAGCAGCGCTGGAAAAGCATGCAGCATCAATTCCAGCTCCTACAAGACCAGGTGGGACGAGGCCACTGGGACAGAGAGCGGCAGGAGGAGGGGCGAAGAGTTCAGCAGGAGCTCAGCGTCTCCACAGCTGAGGGGCTCAGCTCAGAGGGGTCCAGTGGCAGACTTCAAGCCTCCCAAGCTACACCCTCTGACAAAGGACGATAACATTGAGCACTTCCTCACAACTTATGAGAGGATTGCTGCAGCATGCCATTGGCCAGAGGAGGAGTGGGCCATACGGCTGGTGCCCCTGCTGACTGGCAGGGCACGCAGTGCTTATGTAGCAATGGACATTGATTATACCAGCGATTACGACAAGGTGAAGGAGGCCATATTGAAAAGTATGAGATCAATGCTGACACCTACAGGCGGCGATTCCGGTCGACGGACATCCAACCCGATGAGACGCCACGTGAACTGTACGTGACGTCTGAAAGAACTTTTTGCAAATGGGTCAAGCCAGAGCAGCGCACTGTTAAAGAAATATCAGAAATAATCATTCTGGAGCAGTTCATGCGGATGGTGAGCCCAGATATGGAGGTTTGGATCCGTGAGCACGACCCAAAGACTGCAGAGGAGGCGGCAGACCTGGCAGAAGTCTTCATCTCCGCCAGGAGGGGAGCCAGAGGAAGCAGCTTTTGCCAGTGGAAGCCAGCTCCCAGAAGTAAGTCTGATGGGGGTGTTGGGGGAGATGGTCATGCCCAGAGTAAGCCCAACACATACCGTAGGCCAGTTAATACACCTAGCAGGCCAGAGGTTAGATGTTTTCAATGTGGGGAGCCAGGACACGCTAGGCCACACTGCCCAGCTAGGAAGTTTAAGTCTTCGAATGTGTGTTATGTTCCCAGGCCATTTACACCAACAGTAGAGGTCACTATGCCAGAACACACAGTCAAAGTCTTTATTAATGGTGTCGCTACACATGCGATGGTGGACACGGGGAGTTCTCAGTTCTAAATAGTTTGGTGCCCAGGGATCAGTGGCAGGATCAGGCCCAGGTCCGAGTGTGTTGTGTCCATGGGGATGAAAAAGTGTACCCGACAACTGAGGTGTTTTAACTGTTGATGGCCAGACATTCTTTCTGCCTGTTGCTTTGGCACCACGGCTGCCTTACCCTGTAGTGTTGGGCCAGGATATGCCCATCCTTCTAGACTTGTTGCCCAGAGCTAAGCCCTGTAATGTCGCTGTCACCAGGTCCAAAAGTGCCAGTGAAGGTTTTAAGGCTTTACCTTTTCATGGTGTGGAAATTGAGGCAGAGCAGGGAAAGCCCGTAAATCTAGAGTGCAGAGGAGAATGGACAAAATGAAAGGCAGTGCTGTCCATGACCACGGTAGCTCTTTGCCAGAACCGGATATGGGTCTGGATGTCAACGCTCAGAGGACATTGTGAGCCTACAGCAGAATGATCCTACTTTACAGCCATGGTTTAAAAAGGTGTCGGTAATTGATGGTGTTAAGCAGGGGAGCATTGATTGCTTGGAGGAGGAAAAGTTTATTCTGAAAAATGGCATCCTCTATCAAGTCAAAGGGGGGATAGAATCCCTGGTAGTGCCAGCCTCAATGAGACCCACTGTTATGTCTCTGGGCCATTCAATTCCATGGGCAGGACACCTAGGCAAGCATAAGACCCTGGCGAGGATTGCTAGTCGGTTTACCTGGCCTTTGCTTTATACAGACGTGGCAGAGTTCTGCAAAACATGTGCTGAGTGTCAGTTAACCTCTGGGAGGGGGGTGGCACAGGCCCATCTACAAGCATTACCCATTATTGACACCCCACGTCAGTCACACTCGGTGAAGGGGGGGTCGCAAACAGGGGTTCTTTATGGAATACAGCCAAGGCAGAGCAGGTCAAGAAGGGAATGTTATCTTTTATATATTGGAGGGCAGTGGAAGTAGGATTGATATTCTTTAATTATTTTTTTATACTAGATATGTGGGGCCTTGGAGATAATAGTGTACAGCCAAGATGGGTTAATTATTTTTATAATTAAACAGGTGTGAGCTTGGTAACAAGGTCCGTGTACAGGAAAGGCCAAATATGGAATGAGAATGATGCCAGAATGAAAGACAATGGTGTATAGAAAATGTGTTATGAAACTGAAGGAGGGGGTAAGAGCATAAAAGAAAGATGTATTTTGGGGGATTTTCGGACTGCTTGGGGGGCTGTTTTGGGGACTTGACTGATGACATACTGCTCCGCGGACCAGCCCGGTTTACTGTATGTGATTTGCGCACATATACAATAAACCTATTGCATCAGACTCTGAAGATTATTTTCTGTACTTATTTTCTGCAACTATTTTATAACATTTTTTAATTCAGAATTGTTACAGCAGAATTATATTTGTTCTTTATTTGGCACTGGAATTTACTTCCTGAAATTAGTACAAAAAGGTATATAAAATTACGTAACTTGGTGAATTATTGTACAAGTGTGGAGGGAGCCCCCGGTCTATTCGGCCCAGACTGGAAGGGGTTTTTCCTACCACAGTAGCCTAACTTATTTGATTGACAGCTGATATCATTTTGTGTTGGAGGGGGGTGGGACATCTGTGTATTTGATTGGATTGAAATGGGAAGAGGTTTTCCAGGGTGCATTTATTTGTTGTCGGATTTTTTTGTACATAATCTTTGAGCCTTTTGACAAGCTACTCAAAAACAGGCAGCGAGCTACCGGTAGCTCGCGAGTGACGTGTTGGAGACCCCAGATGCAAATTAATTCCAGTTAAATGTAACTATTAAAAAGACTATTCTATTCATATTACTTTGTATTATTATTGTAGGGGATGTTAGTCTTCCTCACACGGGGTACCAATTATGTAGGAGACATTCCGATCCCCACAGAAGCACCGGCCATTTTGCGAGGATAGTTAACATTGCTCAAAGAATGTAATAATTAAATATAGCCGCAAGCGGCAATTACGGGGTCCAAGCAGGTTATTATATGCAAGAATGTTTACCATTAGAAGAACCCAAATGATTTTTGATGATCTGGGTGTAGCTGTCAGGAATGTAGCACCACCATTGGGACAGTTGGAGAAATTTTCATTCAGATTGCTATTTGACACATCCAAAACAATCCTGCAAAGTTTAAGGGCTCCTGAAATTTGGGCAAGATAGCATGTCCAATTGACATTACCTGAATGTGTTTGGACTGTGGTAGAGAACCAGAATACCCAGAGGAAACCCACATGAACACAGGTACAAGGTACAAGACAGATGCACCCCGAACTTGAAACCTCCATATTGTTAAGCAGTAGTGCTACCCATTTGCACCACCGTGCTGCCCCCCACTACATATATGTCAAGCTTAAACTATAAAATGCAGCGCGCCTTCTTGGGACATTGCAATAAGAAGTGCCAACACTGTTGGAGGAGTGCAATTTTGGGATATTTGAAAAAATCCAAAATCATGGGAAAAATGACCGAGGACATGCCATAATGGCTGAATATAATAACACGTCCCTGATTAGAAAAGGACCCCCCATTTTTCAACACCTTGACGATCAAATCTTAATCTTTTAAGAAAATGATTTCATTTGACATGAATTTAATAAAACACACTGAATAAAACAAGGTATGCTGATATATATTTTCTACATCTTTTAAATGAAATTATCACATTTAAATAAAAATAAAATGTAATCACATTTTTAAATGAATAAGGTATTTAAATAAAAATAAACTAGTATACTGGGATTTCTAATACCACTGAACAATCTCAGATAAATGGCCCATTTGCTGTTGTTAATGTATAATGACATTAAAAAGTCTAGTCATTTAGACAACCCCACTTTTCAGTACTTGAAGTAAAATGAAAAAAAACCCTGTCTTTCATTCAGGCCAATATGGAAAGTCCAAGTGTTTCTTCAACACTATTTAGTGTATTAGTTGTGGCAGTAGGGTCAAAGGTGCAGGAGTGCTACGAACCGATTGTGTCTTAGCAGCCATGCCATTTGGACATTGAACTATGTGTTCATTTCCCAGTTAGGACCTGACATGTAATTACTGTAATGTAATGATGTATACAGACACATGGGTGTTTAAACCTGTTTTTCAGCATAGCACCCCAAAGTGGCCAAATTTCACTAAACTTGGTGTGTTCCACCCAGGCCTCATGGTAAGCATGTGTAAATGAGTTTTATGCCAATGAACAAAAGCATTGCAGAGATATGGCCACTCTTCCTTTATGGTGCCTTCACGGGCGAATTTGTGGGTACACTGAGGCCATGTTGTTCAACTTAGCAACTATCCTTTAACAACTCTTAAAGACAATGATCCAAGGACATAATACACAAAACCGCGTTGTGCCAAGCTCTAGGAGGAGATGGTTAAATGTGTTTTTGACAAAATCAAAGATGGATGAAACACAAAATGGCTGACGTGGAGGTTTCATAAGTTCCCAGTTAGGATACGTAACTTTGATGAAGCACAAGAAATTTAGTTGAAATATCTGCTTTTGTGCTAGAGTAATGGGGATTTCAATGTTTTCTAGGAACCTACCTGCCAAGTTTCATGATGATAGGTCATAGTTAAGACAGTTTAAGGGCTGCTGAAATTTGATTGGCTGATGGCAGCCATCTTGCTTGAGCTATCAACTTGCCCTTATAGACTTTGTTAGGACCTTTGACCAAGACACAGAATGCAAAATTTAAACTTGATAGGGCAAGTGCTTTAGGAGTTATGACCATTTGTTTGCTATAGCGCCGCCTATGGATGCATTTACACCAAATTTGGTAGGCTTGACTCTAATCATGTGTAGATGATGGATCTCAAGTTTGGTGATGATTGGACATTGCATTCAGGAGTTATAGCTCATTATATCAACAGAGGCCACGCCCACCAAATTCATTGGCTTACTGTGGCCACATCTTTTAATGTAGCAACTTTCTTTATACAATATTTAAAGATCTTGGTCTGAAGATGCTCTGTACCAAATTTCCTGCAAATTGGACAAACCGTCTAGGAGGAGATAGATTTTAAAGGTTTTACAAAAAATTAAAAATGGCGGAAAATCCAATATGGTGCATCATTTTGGTCCCAGAGGCTTTTTTGTTCATCTGGAGCCAGGGATTCAGGGGAAGAAATAATTTTGACTCTAGGCCAAGTGGTGCTACGTTCTTGGACCCCTAATAAAAATCATAACAAACACAATAGGGTTCCAGCACGACGTGCTTGGACCCTTGATCAGAACAAGCACAATAGAGTTCCAGCACTACGCGCTTGGACCCCTAATAATGACAATCAGAACAAACACAATAGGGTTCCAGCACTATGTGCTTGGACCCCCTAATAATTAATTGGCAAGTAATCCTAAAGCTTTCTCTTAAATGTTTCAAATTATAGCTTTCCTGTGTTACAAAATTCAAATTACAAAACGGAGCTAAATTTAGTTGAATCGATTTAAATTACTGAGAATAAACTTTTCGGTTAGGTTGAGTGTAGGTGACCAGATGCAAACAGACCTAATTTGGGACAAGCATTAAGTTTGCGTGGGACAATGTGGGACATGTTACCAACGCTGAGAGGTAACCTAAAACTTTGATATAACATCTAACTGAATAAGAACATTTGGGGACATTCTAAAAAGCTTAATGTGGCTTAATGTTCCAAAAGTGCAATCAATGATCACCAAATTTCTCTCGGACATCTCTTGTCATAAACACTTCCTCCTGTCAAAAAATCAAAACCGAAATCCTAAGAGTATGGTCGTTTTCCCATGTTAAGTGTTTTCCTCTCCATTGACACCCATTATAAGGGAACAGCTTAACGTGGCTTAATGTCCCAAAACAGCAATCAATTATTACCAAATTTGGCTGACATCTCACATGTCATAAACACTATCTCCTATCAAAAAAGCAAAACTGAAATCCAATGAAAGGGGTAACTGTCTTGCTTTAAGCTGTTTCTTCTCCTTTGACCCTCATTATAAGGAAAAAGCTTAACATAGCATTATGGACCAAAACAGGGACGTATCAGGACTACACTTCTCTACGTTTCTGATCATGAACACATTCAAGAACCAATACGATGACCCCATGGGTTTAATATAAACACTGACGTTTTCATTGAAGTTTTCCCCATAGGAACCCAGATTTGGTGATCATTGGATGCTATTTTGGAACATTACGCCACGTTCAGCCTTTTCCTTTTTTTCTCATCCATCAGCGTAGATCCTGCCCATTACATCCAGTCCAACTTGCAAGCAAAACTTTTTGATTTGTAAAACTTTTTGACGCGTAAAAATTTTTGACTCGCAACCAAAGAGGACTGATTTGCAATCAAAACTTTGTGATGCAAAAAGGACAAACTTGATTTTTGATTGCAGTGCAAGAAATTTGCTCTCAAAACTGTCTTTTATGTTTGTGTTAAAAGACACAAAAATACCCTCATAAATCTCATCCTTCCTGAAGTTTGGAATTCATGATGCTCTTCACCATATGGATAAATTAATTGATGAAACAGAATTGGATGAAGATGTGTTTGAGGAGGTGCTGAAGCAGCCAAATATTGGTGTACTCTTACTGAGTTTGGATGGTGATGGACAAGGTAAATGTGGTTCTGTTTAATGTATGCTGTACATGGGAGTAATTTAAGTAAGTTGAACTGTATTGATCAGATTAAGTGCACACAAAAGACCAAATCAATTATTATGCTTTGTCCTAGAATTTGAAAGCGAGGCACCATCCAACAGCAGTTTTGCCGAATCATGTGACTCCAGTGATACTGTCATTTAAGTCAATCAAGCCCCAGATGACATGCTGTAGAGGAAGCTAAAGCCAAAGCTGTAAGTCTCTTTAACATGCTAACTGTTAATACAGCTAATTTGAAATGATCAATACGTTGTGTAAAAAGAACATTATTAGGGCCCAAGCACTGAGTGTGCGAAGGGCCCTATTTTATCCGTTGTGGTTATTATTATTATTAGGGCCCGAGCACCGAAGGTGCTGCGCCTCCGGTGTCCACCGGAGGGCACATGCACCATAGGTGCAAGGCCCCTATTTTCATAAGTGATTATTCTTATTATTAGGGCCCAAGCACTGGGTGTGCGAAGGGCCTATTGTATCCGTTGTGATTATTGGGGCCCAAGCACTGAGTGTGCGAAGGGCCTATTGTATCCGTTGTGGTTATTATTATTATTATTATTATTATTATTTGTATTAGGGCCCAAGCACGGTGTGTGAAGGGCCTATTGTATCGTTTGATTATTATTATTATTTTTCCGACTTTGGTGGCCTTTTTGAGGTGCTTGGCATGCACGAAAACATGAAATTTGGCACACACATCAGAAGTTTGCGTGAATGGGGTTTATCAAAAGCTTGGACCTGGGTGTGGCATGGGGGCTCGATAGCGCCCCCTTTGTCAGATGTGTTCACTGTGGGCGTCAATGTTACGACATGCACCAAACTTGGTAGGCATATTGGTCTACCTAAGATGAACAAATTTCGCAATCACACCCCTTAACTCTGCCCAACAGGAAGTTGGTCACTTTGGATTTTGTGCGTTTTCCTGGCACCGAATTCGAATTCTCCTCTAGAGGATTCATCCGATTCATACCAAATTTAGTCAGTATGATGCCAAGACATTCCTGATGCTAAATTGCGAAGGGATTTGATATCTTGCATGGTGTTGAAATGGCGAAACAATGAATTTATATGTCTTGCCACAAAAAAGGGAATTTGTCATAAGTTCTCCATACATTGCTTGATACTGCTCAAACTCCACAGGTTTTGGTTATGATGGTGATGGATATCCTCATGCCCAGAGTGACACCCTGGTATAGCGCCACCATCTGGCAACAGAAAGAGTGGCTTTTTCAGCCATCTCAGCTCTAGTGCTCTAGATTTGGTTCATCGGATTCAATTCAGATTTGGGTACATGTGGTCACAGATGTCTTGATTTTATTCTGCAAGGTATTTTTTGGATACGTTGAACAGCGAGGCCATGGGTAAAGGTTGAATTTGGGCACCTCTAAACAGTTTGACCAGTTTCACCAGTCTGATGAATGACAGGATGCTTAACCAATCAAATTATGAGTTGCAGCGTGGGGTTGTACTGAGGTGCAACGTCATGGATGTGCCTCTTGAGCTCCTCGAACAGCGGCCATGTCTGTTAATGTGTGTTGAGCGTTCTTAGTGTTTGCTAATTCACCGATTTTGGAGACATTTTGCATGTTTAGTAAAAACAAACTGCCTTAATTGTGTATTGTGTTAATTTGGTGATTAAGTCAGGGATAACTGCGGACCGAACTGTGCGGTTGGAACATTTTGGACGGTGTGCAGGCAGCTCAGCTTGAGTCGCTGTTGTTGCGAACTCACCCATGTCGGAAGGCATTTCCCATCCTTTACTTTTATGAGAAGCAAACATCGTGTATAATTACCTCTGGTTAATTGTGGTGTTGTTAATTTTAGTTATTGGGAGAAGGTTGACGAACTGTGAAATATTGCACATGGCGCAGGGAAATTCCGCTTCAAGTCGTGGAATTAGCTCCGCAAATGCATTTCACTATACATTTAAGTCTATGCCATACGCCTGCGTGGAGAAAATGTCACAGTTATTCTAAAAAAGCCCACCTGTTCGTGGTACTACTTTTGGCAGATTGCTTGGTTCACGTAAGAATAATTCTGTTGATAAACCCGAACTTTTAGCTGTTGCTATGACCGTTGTAGCCTGATGTCATGATCAGCAACACTCATCGATTTAATCACAACATAATTGTCTGGAAACACCGCTGTCTCAAACGAGACACAATATGTATGGAGTGTTTAGTTACTATCAAATTCAGACTGGACGATCATTTAAGCTAATATATTCAAAGGAACGATTAGCATGTTATGCTATTACGGTGTGCTTTATGCTCCAGTATCTGACAGCGCATTGAAACGGCTGAGGCTGTAACACTGTATTTGCTGGCTTATGTTAGCTGATTTAAAGCCATGACTTCAGGCTATTGTGATGTGGACTGCTAAATTAGCTTCTATTCCAGTAATTTGACAATTGTAAGTAATAGTAGTATAGCCAGGTCTGTTTACTGCATGTAGCCCACAAGCTGTGGGGCCGTCCTTTTATTTTATAGTTAAAGGCAAGTCGCTGCTGTCCCAGGCACATCATGAGTGACCTCGCGTTATGATGTAACTTTTTGTATTTTGTATTTTCTTTGATCAATGAATTGTTGATGACATTGAACATGCAGTGTACAAATAAAAAACCAAAACCAAACCAAAGCAAAACCAAATAAAATTCACAGTGGTTCTGTTCACATTGCAATGAACTTTACAATTTACGCACTCGCTTATGAAGGTTGAACTGCACAAAATGTTTAGAATATGAGCATTATGACTGACATGCCAAACGATGTCCTTGTAGACTACTTGATACACAAGAACTGATACTTGCAATGTTTAAAAGTGTTTAAAACGATTTTAGCTTTTGCATGTTAAGTAAGGACAATGTCTTAAAAATGAGATATGACATACAATTCAGCATCCTGCATAGAAATTAAGAAAATTTGTGAGATGCATATTTACACCACACAGAAGGCGTTATGGTCATATTGCAGGTTACATGAACAGGTGTTGTGTTAGTGTATGTAGTCTTTGAACATAATGACATTTGCATGTGAAACAGTTTTCTTTTGTTGTTATTTGTAGTTAGTTTTATTTGGAATCATGACAATGATGTCTGTATTGTCCAAAGACACACGTGAACATTAATATAACAGTAATATTTGTGTTTGTTTTGCAATCCCACACCAAGTGGTTGGTCACATTTGTGGTTATGTGGTGTTGGTGGGAATTTTAAGAAATTGCACATAAGAATTTAGCCACTTTTATAAGCAAGGGCACTGCAAGGTTGAACCCCGTTCCAGTAATATGGAAGTACCACTAGCAGTGCCTTTTGCTTTTTATGGCTTTGGGGGAAAGCAAAACCATCGTGAGCAAC